>RPOG01007123.1:0-19821 GCA_008086565.1 Thalassoma bifasciatum
TACCTGTACCTATCCATTTGCAAGCTGTTTGATCAAAATGATACATTTGATGCTGGAATATAATAGATATCCATGAACATTCAAATTTACTGTTTTACAACAAAGCAGAAAATTAAAGCACATGATTGTTTTTTGGTTAAATTTACTGTCAGTCATAAACAGAAACAGTTTAGTAGTTGTGTGTTATTGCTTATTACTTTTGACTCACTTTCCTATTTAAAAAGTATCAATACCAGTATGTATATCAGCAATTATGGCCCTATATCTGCTTGGTATTGAATGGATACCAAATTTTGCAGTACAGCACACCACTAGCATTAATAAAGAATTAGGGAAGTCTGTCAGTAGAGGTTAACGTGATGAAATTCTGTTTTTTTGCCCTTTGAAAAGAGTAATTGGGTTGCGAACATTTTTTCCAGCTGTTAATTTGAATCAGGACTATCATCTTTGTCAGGTGATCCATTAGATCACTTTTCCTAACTTAGTCAAATATGCAAAAGTTGTTGGATGACATGAAAAAAAATACTCAGCTAAAAATATTGAGATAAACGTCTCCAGAACTTTTCCAGATATCAGATTACATTTTCACAGTACTTTTTGAAGTTGAGTAATTGGATATCAAGATTCTGTCTAAAAATGTGAAAAATAAAAGAGAAGTGGCACCAACTACAGTGAAACTTTTGGCCCACCCCTGATGTGCTGGGGCACCATCTTGTAAATGGTCTGAGTTTGATGAAGTTTCCTAGTTTCTATAGTTTAAATCTACCATATGGCACTGCACACTATAGGACCCAGCAGTGTTTTTTTTATCTAAAAAGCAGCTTATGGAACATGTGCTTTACTGGAGGGGCTCTTTAGAGTGTAATTCACCATGTACTTTTTAATAGTGTCCTCACTCAATGCCTGAAGGGAAACTCAAGAGGGCTGTTTCATTAAGAACCTTGTTTAGGTTCTGTTACATTTCTCCATAGTGTGAATAAAAACTTGGGAACATCAGATCAAGTTAACCCTTTAACATTTCACTGCAATAGAAACAACCAAACATTCAATAAAAATAGTTCTTTAATTTTTTCTCATCACATAATCTCCCCAGGTTTTCTGCAGCATATCCTTACGGTGCCTGGAAGCAAAAGAAATCCATTTAGAGTTATAATTGCATGATGATGATAAATTTCAGAGCCTGACCTCACCTTTCCATCAAAGCAGCGTTCCTCACACCTCTTTTCTTCAGTCCTGCAAACCTCTGATGAGCACATGAAGAAGATCTGCAGAAAAAAAAAGCCAATAAGAAACATTCATGCCTTTTGTGCAAAGCCTTTTTTCTTCATGCTGGATTCCTGACTGCTTTGACCCACTTCTTCATCAAGGTACTTGTTTGTCTTCTGATCCATGAACTGGAAGGCTTTGACCACAAAGCGTCTCTGGTAGCGGTTTTTAGGCAGGTCACTGACTTCGAGGATGGACACATTTGGATCGTATGGGTTGGCACATCTGCAAAGACAAATAACTTATGAATAAGTGGACACAAGACAAAGATCAAGTGGTGTAAACTAGTCTCTTACCCTTCATAAACCAGCACCAGTGCATTCTTTGCAGAACGAGGGTAAGCAATGCAGTAGTTGACAAGAATTACTGCATCTGGTTTTGGAGACTTGAGACGCAGTTCGAGATACACAGGGTTACCCAGGAGCAGTTTCAGGGGCAGACTATTGGTTGTCAAGTAGCTTTTATATGTAGCGTCTGAAAAAGACATGGAAACACCACTTTAATAAACTGAAGCTTTTACAGCAGTGTGTGCATTTTGACAAGTTTTAGAGATTGTACTTTAAACATTGAACAGATGTCCCACCTTTAGAAATTCTCAGCTGAACACCGTACAAACCATTAGAGATTACTTTTGATGGTAAAGAGGAACTTGGAGTCTTGACCATGTAGCCAATACTTGCCAGGGCCTGCGGTTTACCACCTGATTTACCGTATCTGCATTCAACCATAAACCTGCAGAGAGACAGGAACATGGGTTCAATCCGGGCAACAAATGCATCAATTAATATTAGGATTTAAATCTAAAGCAAAAAATAGATGTGAAAGCAACAGACCTGAGGGGGTCACTTCTTGTAATGGCACCGTACTTGAGGTTCAGAGCTTGGACAATAGTTTGCACTTCAGCCAGGTAGATCTTTGTCTCACCAACAGTCTACAGAGGAGGGGGGGGGGGGGACAGCCATTAATGTGTAGCTTCAGGTCTAAGTACACAGTACATCAGGTACATGTGGAATTGTTTCATGGGGTATTCCAAAACATCGCACAGGCATGATGGTATCTATTTCAGAAGGTGATAAAGGCAAGTTAAAGATGACACATTTTGAGGAACCAGAAATGAATTCCATATAAGGTTACCTAGCAAAAATGACAACTTACATAAGCCCGGGCTCCACATTCTGTCACTTTGAACTTAAAGACGGCAACCTTGTCATTGACAATGACTGGTTTACAGTTTGGACTGGCAGGAATAATGAGCTTGGTGGTGTCAATAGGAACCGATGCGGAATTGGGGCGAATGGCAAAAACAAAGTGTTTATCCCCAGTGCACTCTAAAGGAGAAGACAGAACAGGTCACTAAATCTTTCATAGACAAGTTTGGGATTAATACAGAAGAGTGGTCAAGTTTTACCATCCATTGGGTAGAAGCATGAAGAGGTGGAAGAGTCCACACAGCATCCCATCTTCTCACAATCTGCTGTAGAAATCCCTGACTGACCACAAGACACACGCTCCCCAGTAGCAACAGCACAATCTGAAAGAAAGAGCCATTAATAAATCTAAAGAAAAACAGCACAGAAAAGTGAAGAACCATACAGCAGTTTAGATTTCCAGAACATATGCCACTCACTTTGAGCTTTTGTTGGTGTGCTTGGGTTATCACACTTCTTTGTTGAGCCACTGGTGCGGGGGAACAGGCCTGAAGGAGACTTTGAATTCTCCTCACATGTTGCTGTGGCTACTTGTGTCTGACCAAACGCATCAACATACAACAACTGCAGACTGTAGCTGTCGGTCTGGAATTCAAAAACACAGATTTAGGCCAACTGGGCTCTACAGGTAAGAATCACAGTATACAATCCTAAGTTACCTACATGCTTCACATTGCACCCGGTGAAGGGTACACTTAAGATGTTTGAGAAGAAGTTCACATCATAACCACAAGACTCTGGAGCCTCTGTGATGGGCAACAGGTCCTTTGAACCTGAGAACCAAAAAAAAAAAAAAAAAAAAGTTAGCACACAATACAAACTTACTGAAACAATCTCAAAGCAGAGAAAGCCAACGTGCATACCCAACACTTTGACTTCATTCAGTTGGCCATTCGGCAGAGTAATTTGGAAACCATCATCACTGCAAACCACATCAAGTCCACTAGAGGTCGGAGTGCTACTGCTTATCCAGCTCCTTGGAGGGGGCCCAACAAATTCCATCTCAGTGTCACCATCTGAGTCGCTGTCCCAGTTTGTGTCAGGGGTATCTATGTACTCCACATGGTATCCACCGTCTTTTCCACTTGACCATTGTCTTGGACCCTGGTTTCCACTTGGCCATTGTGTTGGACCATCATCATTTCCACTTGACCATTGTCCTGGACCATCATCATTTCCACTTGACCATTGTCTTGGACCCTGGTTTCCACTTGGCCATTGTGTTGGACCATCATCATTTCCACTCGACCATTGTCTTGGACCCTTGTTTCCACTTGACCATTGTGTTGGACCATCATCATCATTTCCACTCGACCATTGTCCTGGACCATCATCGTCATTTCCACTTGACCATTGTCCTAGACCACTTCCACTTGACCATTGTCTTGGACCAGAACCTCCAGTAACCACTTGGAATCCCTGGTTTGGAAAAGGGTCCCAGGATTCACTGGTGGCACCCCCTTCATGTTCAGGATATTCCTCCTCTGGAATTTCTTCATCGACAGAGTCGCTGCTGTCATCTAAAATGAGGGTGATAAGGGTAAGAAACCAAAGCTTGTAGGTTCAGTAAGTTATAGACGAGTTCTGTTGAGAAAAGAGTCTGCTCTTAAGGTGAAGAAAAGTTAAATATTTCACCTGCCATACAAAAAGTTGGAGAATTCCCAAACAGACAAGAGCCCACTTTCCTCAATTTCTCAGCAAGAAGTCATTTGTTTGTACGAGGGCTAAATGATTTGCAAAATTAGTCCAATTGCTATAATTTTTCCCAATACTGAAATTGCGATTCATAGTGCAATTTTTTAGTTTCCTTCCTTATGTGTTAAATACATGTTAAAGACATTACATCATGACAATCTATGACTTTTGGTTACTTGTGACTGCTTCTTGTCCATTTTAGTCATTTTTCACTAGACCATTTTTTGCTACTTTCTGACAAATTCCTGAGTTTTCTCCCAATGTTCCACACATTTTTGCTGCTTTTTGACCACTCTTCCCTTCTCAAACTTACTGTAACGCTACGTCTTGCTGGGTTTGCCATTTTTCCCCACTTAGATTATGCTTTCGCAAAGGTCATTTTAAACAATTTGGCTTTCTGGTTGAATAACACTGGTGTAGAGCACAACACCTCAACTGCAAGAATAAATAATCTAAGAATTTTCCAGTTTTCTGATGTGCTTGAGGTTAAAGAAATATTACACTGTCTGCAAATAGAATTTTGCAGCAGACCACATTATGATTAAATCTAATTTGTGATCAAGCGCCCAGCTCTAGTTAGTACAAGAAAAGCAGTGTTAGAGATAACAACCAGGGTGGGGAAGTATTAAAAAAGTCCACTTCAGGCCTCTGTACAAAGCCTTAATCTTTGCCATTTAGGCAAGCATTCCCATGTGGATGTGGTAAAGTAAGTGTGGAAACAAGTCAGGATAGGCTTTTTGTAATAAAAGGGCTAAAATTTGACCATGCCCACATAACTAGTTCATAAATATGGAGAATTCACAACCTCAAACTTTGGTCAAAAATTTCAGTGCAAAAGATGCACAGTTGAGGGAGATTTTAATATTGAATGTACATTAAACTTATTCTTTCTGCACTGAAGCTGGAAAAACATGGATCATTTTGTCAAACCATTTCACTGTTGAACCCTCGTGCGTCTCTTACCAGTTGCTGTCGTCACGCTCTGGGTCTGACCCAACTCTCCTCTCTGGTATAAACTAAGCAGCTCAGTTTCATTGATCCACTCCCAGCCCTGGACCGAAACCAGCAGCAGAGTCCCGACCACGACCAACAGCAGCTCAACTCCGAAGCGACCCATGGATCCAAGTGAAAGCCCACCAGCAGCTGCTGAACACCGGATAAGGATGAGGCGTCTCTGCTGCTACAAGTAGTAACTGGAGGTTAATTGATCACACCTGTTGGCTGCTAATTGGCACCTGTCACACAACTCAAGTCTCACGTGCATGAATGGAAGACGCCTATTGGCCAACTCATATCAGCCGGCTTTGTGGATGCACTTCACAAAAATCTTTATTAGGCTTTTAAGCCTGTCATATTCATGAAATTCATATAAAACCACGAATTTACAAGGCGCTTCACAAGCAACGAAAAAAAGTTCTGCGACTGCAAACTTTTCAAACATTAAATGGTCAGTTTCCTCTTTATTCCAAATATATTGGTCCAAAATCTAATGATGAAACCTCGTTTTCTACTCAGACAGATTTTCATAGAAGATGTTTGTTAACGTTAAGACGAGAATCTTAAGGCTTCTTTAAGCTTATAATACAGAAAAAAGAATGTCACCTTTAATACACTTAACTAAACCAGCTACTGTAGATACCTGCTGGTCCACATTTATATTTAAAGGGACTTCTTAACAATTCAACAGCCAGTGCTACGTACTAAACTATGCATGTTACTTGATATCTATTCATATTTCCCTAATACTGTAAATAATTAAATAAAAAGTATAAAGCTCCACATTCGTAGGGTTTATTACACCTATGTTGTGTTACTTGAACTATAATGTTGTAGGCTTTGATTTGGGCATGTTTGGATTGTTTAATAATAATTATAACTTTATTTACAAAGCACCTTTAGAAGCATTAGTTTACAAAATTATTTTACAGCAGAATCCAAGAACAAAATCATCAAAGACCAGTTAATAAAAGACCCAGACAACAACTTCAGACTGAACAATACACAAGAACCCAACAGAAGGAGAATACTACATTAAATTACTAAATGACTCAGTTTTAATAGTGATTCATGAAACCCATCTATCATAAAACACCACTTTAGTACATTACTATTGACAAAACATGGACAGTTTGAAGAGCATGAAAAATAAAGATGGAGAAGACGTTTCTAGAGTGGCAGAAGAATTTATTGCATATGTTTAAATTTTCAAGCATACAGGTGGTTGACATTAAAACCACAGGTCTAATAAATCTGACTATTCAATAGTCTTCAACAAATAAAACAAAAAGGATTCTCTGAAATCACACTCTCATCTGCCAATAAAAAGGAAAAGAACCACACAAAATAATCAGTCTTTTTATTTATCAGACAGTGGATCTTCACTTGTAGGCATTGGCTTTATGTTTGGGTAAAAAGTTGAAGTTCTTCGGCACAGGTCCAAGCAGCATTTCACTGGGAACAAAGAAGAAAAAGCCAGTAAATAAAAGAACTGACTGCTTACTTTGGTTTGACTTTGTAAAACAAGTATTGATAGATGCGATAGTTTTCTGCTTACCTAATCCTGATCCAGTCCCCGACGTGTTGGCTGGCCATCAGTGACTCCAGGTAGTTTCTGCCCATGTAGTATGGAGGGCGCTCATTGATCTTCTGAGGGACTCGCTCCAGCAGACCCACAGGAATGTATCTTAGAGAGAGGCAGAGGGAAAAAGAGCTGACGAATTAAAACACTATCTATTCTAATTTGGACAGTGTTCTGTAAACTTCAAGCACATATCTGTACTACACGCCTGATCTTATTAAAAGAAAAAACAAAAGAACGCTAAAGTCTGCTGATACATTTACAAACTAAATTTCATAAAAAGTGTGATGTTATGTGCCTACCTGCACATGAAAGATAGCCACTCGAGCATGAACTTGCGGGTTTTCTCTACACCTCTAGTGTCAGAGCCCCAGTGCTCCAGACCAAAGTTGGTGAAATCCCTGAGAATGTCCAGCCGCTCACTGGATGAAATATCCCAGTGTTTGCTCTCTTTTATTTCAGTGAAGATCCACGGCTTTATCAGAGCACCTCTATAGGGAGACAAAAACAACAACAAATGAATTCAAACCAAAGTCCTCCGCTTCAACTTTTTTTTTCCCGTTTATTGTGACTTTATTTGTTCTTGATTTGGCACCAACCTTGCAATCATAATACCAGACACTCCAGTCTCTCTGGCTTTCATGGCGTCTTCATAGGACAGAATGTCTCCATTGCCTGCAGAAATAAAAAACAGTGAATCATTCAGTTTTTGCTCTTCAAATTCATTATTTTAAAGCCAGGAAATGTGTGACCCACCAAAAAGTGGAACAGGACTGGCCAGCTTGGAGCAGGTATTGATGTAATCCCAGTCTGCTAACTTGGTGTAACGCTGCTCCCTAGAACGGCCATGCAGCTGAAAGATAAAAGATGGAAAAAATGTTGTTTGTGCAGAGTCTGATTGATGGCAACACAGGAATACCAAGAAGAAAAGAGTGATATACTAAATATTAAACTCGTGCTGCAAAGAAAATTCAGACAAGACTCACTGTGACCATTGAGACACCCCACTGCTTCATCTCTGGGATGAGTTTGTGGGCTATGTTGCTCTTTTCCTGAACACCAGTGCGGATCTTGACCGTCAAAGGCACATCAAGAACCTTTTGAAAGAAACCTTTTATTCACTGGAAGTCAGAATTTTAATTCAAGCAGAGCCATTTCATATTTTATTGAAGACTTATCTAGAAACGGACTTCATGATATTGATATTTTCGATCATTTTTCTTATGTACAAAACAAAATTCTAAAAAGAAACAGTATGGTTGAATATGTTACACGAAAACATTGCTTTGAATCAGAAATCAGCACTTACATAGTTCATTCCCTTGACTATCTGTTCAAACTTTCTGGTGCGTGTCATCAAGCCACAACCTCCACCCTGATGAGAAATAGAAAATACACATCTGACCACTGATGCAGTGTAAATTCAATGTTTAGTTTGCACTCTAAAACACACGAAGCAGTCAATCCATTCATCAGGAAAGCTCGAACTCCTGATTGTACCAAGTTAGTTCACTTTAAATAATCAGTCTATGTGTATTAATTAAGCTGCTGTAAGTCAAACAACAGCCAAACATTAGTGTGACCAAGTTGTGAGTTCACCTTCTTGTAGACAAGATCGATGGGACAACCAGAGTTAATGTCCACAAAGTCAACTTCAGTGTTGTTGTTGATGAGCTCTGCACATCTAGTCATGGTGTCAGGAAAACAGCCCTCCACCTGCAGACACAATGTGGACTTCAGACTTGAGGCAATCTGCTTACACACACATAAAAAACTGTTACAGAAAATTCTGACGAGTTCTGAAGGATCTCTGATGACATCACCTGAACCCCAAAAACATCTTCACTTTCGTGGCGTTTCAGAAGCGCCCACTCTGACTGCTGCCCCTGAAGAAGGTTAGTGACCATGGCCATCTCCCCACATGTGATGTCTGCTCCAAAGCGCTTGCACACACGGCGGAAAGGCAGATTTCCACACTAAAATGATGGTAAACTTCGAGTAAGGTCAAGATTTTTTATGATACAAACGAACCACTTTAAAAATAAACCACATAGAAACAAATCACTTTGAAGTATCAAGTTCAACTTACAGTTGTAAGAGGAGCAAGGTAGAGCTTGTCCTTAAAATCAACCTTAAACACAGATACAGAGGGATTAATTTATTAGACATGCTCACACCTGATGTAGTGCACACATATCACTGTCACTAAGATCACAAGGCATTTGTTGTTTTTCTACAATAATGTTTGCAGCTATGAAGATACACCTGTTTCTTTTCACATGGGCGCAATTTGATGACATCCACATCAGTCAGTGGGCCAATGGTCCTCACTGGGGGCTGCTTATCAGTGCTGGCCTGTAGATTTTAAATAGAAAACAAATTAAAACACATTAAGAACTATAAACTAAAAAGTATACGGGGGAAAAAAAGTCATGATTTCAGATGAATTTTTACCTCTGATGTTGCTTCAACTGACACATTCTGCTCCCCTTCTTTAGGATCTGTTGATACGTCCACTACAGGGCTGACACCTGTGTAAGTCCAAACACTCAGCTTTAAAAAGATTTTCACTACCTTTTTTTTTTCATTCCACTGCTCTTTGGTTACTTTGGAGATCAATTTAACCTGCCTGGGTTATTATCAGACTCTTAAAAGAATGCATTTTGAGGATTACAAAGGAGCAGAAATGCAAAATAACAACTACAGAACACTTTGATGACAATGAGTTCATGTATAATAGTTTTTTCCAACATAATAAATCTTTGTTGGACCACATCAGTTGTCTTACCGTTCCCTTGCTGTTCTTTTTTGTCTTTGTTCTTTAAAAGAGGCTTCAGATACTCCTCTGACTTTGTAAAGGCCACTGAGTGCTTCCTCAGACGATTCTGGAGCTCCCTACTCAAGCTGTTCTTCACAGGCGTCCTGCCATCCTGGATCTTAATAAGTTCTTCATTCTCCATGGTTTTGAAGTCAGGTGTTGTGTGAGCCTTGGCAAACCTGCAGCTGAGGCCGTAAGTGCACTTTCCAAATGTGTCATAGAGGTAGCAGCTCTCCCCGATATCAGCAGGCTTAGTGGTCATGTATTCACTGACATCATGAAGAAAGTGGCACTTTGCTCCAAAGGAGCATTCCTTATCACCCTGTATGGAGGGGTAAAGTCACAGCATTAAGTAAAAGCTGTTAAAGACATCAAATAAAAGAAAATAAGGCAAAGTTTCATACCTTAGTAACAGAGAGACACAGGCGTTTTTCATCATAGTCAGAAAACTTAGTGTGAGGTCTTGACTTATTCTGCCCCCGACGTCTACCATCAGGCTTCCCCTGTTTATTTGTCTCCTCTGGCTCTAATTTTATCTTTTTAGCCTCAGGTTCTTCATTGGATGCATCCTCTGTTGCCTCAATTTTGTCATTTTCTGAAACCTTTTCTGTGTTTCTGGCTTGCCACTCAGAATCGACAAAATCATGAAACTTTTCTTTGGTGGTCAGAAATCTGCAAAACAAGGGGGAAAAACAGAATTTAGGAATAATAACCTTGATCAAAGGCCACTGCGCAAAATAATGCATGTCATCATGTGCTGATGCATACACGTGGCTTGTTTAAGACAGCCTCATACTCTAAAAAAAAAAAGCTTTTGACAGTCGTTTTACCTCTGCATCCCTGTTTATTTATAAGAAATATGACAGTTTACAGTAAAAAAAAAAATTATTACCCAGAGAAGAGGTGTATGTGAAATGGCTGTTATGCTTTTTGGGGGGGCTGCACAGCTCCATTAGACTTTGCAGCATGTGACATAACTTATCTCTGTCAAATGTGTACAATAGTGGTCAGGATGGGAGCCATTAGCTGAAAATCAATGTAAAGCTGCTTATTGATGAAAACATCTTTGTGGGTGCAGTGTAGGCAGCAGGGTGCAGTTTCAGGAGTGACAGACAATGATAGATCAATAGATTAGTGTCAAACAGAGCTTCATGCAAATGTGAAATTCTTAGCCAAACTCCACTTTCTAGGGTGAAAGTCATAATCATTTTTACTTACTCATTTTTGATTGAAGATTCCCCCTTTACTGTCACAACTGTCTTCTCTTTAACGTTTTCCTCATTTGTTGAGTTTTCCATCACACTTTCCTTCTAAGGCTTTTCTTCAATCCTGTAATCTAAAACACATTGAAATCTCAGCTGATCGCGTCAATCCAGCAGATTTGACAAAAACGTGTCAACCCCAAACAAATAATTAACACAACTGAACCAAAACTATATGACGGTTTTAGCGAGTGACAACTCCACTGTAAAGTTGACCTGCATTAATGCTGGTAAACTGCTATAAAATCCTATGTTACATTAATCTAAATTCTATCTTTTTACCTGATTTACTTTTTTATTTGTAGTCAGTTGCTACAGCTGCTCTGTGTGAAATCAACACAAATGCTAATGAGCTAACAGCTAATGCAGCGCGTGACGCAGTTTTCAACAGATCAGCTAATAAATCTGACAAATGACCTGCAGAAAATAAAATTCTGGCTTAAGTTAAAACAGTTTCTGAATAATTAAATCAGAATCTATCCTTACTGCATAGAAACTATCCAGCAGCATGAGATTACTGTTGTGCGTCCACTGGTAAAGTCCGTCGTGTACAACCCGGCTGACAATGGTTCCTGGTGTCACAACTGAAACCAAAAGCTGCACATTGGTGGCCAAACCTGTCACAACACCTGATAATGGCTACAGGCAGATGCACCCACAGTACAAAATGGGTTTAAAATCATAAAGGAAATTCACGAGCCAGAAAAAAAATACTGTCCTACTAAGATAAAGAAATAAAATATATATTGCAAGGTGGAAAAAAAAGCAACTGACTTTTGGACTAGAGGATGTAAATTGTGTCTGCCACTGTAAAACCTACCACTTAACTTTATACAAGTTTATTAGCATACTGCACAAAACCTTTGACAGTGGAACTTCCAGCTATATTGTTGATTTTTTTTGGTATTGTATTTTCTTTTACTATTTTTTGTAGCTGGTGTTGGTGTTCCTTTCTCTGTCTCTGGTATTCCTAAATTGATCAAATGTAGATAAACT
The DNA here is from genome assembly GCA_008086565.1 of Thalassoma bifasciatum. NCBI lineage: Eukaryota > Metazoa > Chordata > Actinopteri > Labriformes > Labridae > Thalassoma > Thalassoma bifasciatum. Next base: position 11,824 of record RPOG01007123.1, read on the forward strand.
CTTGAGTGTTAAAAAGAACACCCCTCAGATCTGAAAATACTGATATTTTGTTCTTCAAAGCATGGTTTCATGTCATAATGTTCTTATCATGCAGATAGCTGCTCTGAGCACAGTAAATATCAGCTAAAGTAAGTGAACTGTTAACTACTTTTAATTTTATCTTGACTTTCATTTGGTATCCCCACCTTTTGCAGTCATTACCCAAGCACATCTCCCTGGCATAGCATCTGTATATTTTCTAAGACACTTGACAAAAATGCCGTCTGCGACTCAAATTAAAGGCTTTCCTTTGAATGTCCAGTTTATTTTCCAACTTACCCCTGATTTTCTCAACAGGGTCGAGATTTAGTCTTGAGGGGGCAAGTCCAGCACTTTCAATATTTTGGTAATCACCACCTCTCAATCAAGACTCCAGGTTCAACCCCACACCCTGCACACGCTGAAGTGTCTTTGAGAAAGACACCGAGCAATTGCTGTTGCTCAGAGGTGAATGAGTTGGCCAATACCGAAGATCCCCTACCACAGCAGTCTCTGCCATCAGCGTTTGAATGTGCCAATGAGACTATTAGTGTAAAGCGCTTTAAGTGGTCAGTCAGAGAATATGTTGCTATATGAGTACACTTAAGCCAATCCACCAATAGCTCTTTTTGGACCAAAATCATAGACTTGCTCTTTTCTATGGTTTATAACACTTACAGAGCATGATTCTTCGCAGACCAAAGAGTCCCACACATTTATTTGATAAATGCACAGTAATTGGAATAATAGTTAAAACATAGAGCGACATATTTACCTTTTCTTCTAACATTACTTTTATTTGATGGATGATTACATGGATCCCAAAAGTGATGCTTTTGAACAGAAAATATTGTCAAAGAAATGTATGAATGCAACAGTAAAGAGAGACATCCAGTGACTTTAGGTGGTATAAAAATAACATACATGGATTTTTTTTTCAGAGTGTGTAAACTCTGTTCATCTGAAATGTGGATCATTGGTTGAGGCTTGTCAGTTATATCTTTTGAATGTTTAGAAAACAGTTATGTATCTTCTGTTGTCTGACACTTTGGAGATGCAAGGAAGCCCAAACTACATGAGAAAAACAACTTTAAAACAGGAAATCATGACAGCCCCAAGGCCAATTTAAAGCAAACATAAAGCATTGTGCAACATTTAAATCAGACTATTACAGTCATTGATCATGGCGACCCAGCAAGTTTTACCATTTTGGCATCAAAGCGCTTTTTGCTCATGTCTAAGATGTTAATGCCCATCGTCTGAAAGTCGTATCCCACGCTCGTCAACTGTGTCAGTCGCTCTGTCAATGTCTTCTCACTGTAGTCTAAAACCTTTGGCTTCTCTAGAATCTGGTGCATTGTTATTCCACCTTTCAGCAGAGTTTCCATTTTAGAGTTCAGTGTGTCTGGTCCAATGTACAGCACCATAGGATAAAGGATGACAAGATTTTCCAAGTCTGCTTTCTGAAAGCCCAGTGAAGTCATCTTCTGATGAAGATTGCTTAGATTCCTTTTCACGCATTCATTAGACAGGTCCAAAATGCACGCCCCCCGGCCTTGAAGAAGAGATAGCAGTTCTTCATCACTCAGCGTCAGAAATGCCTTTATGAGGTCTACATTTAACCTGACTCTCTTTGTGCTTCGTATGAGAACATAAGGGTTTCTGGATATGACATTTTTAGCAAACTCCTCTGGGTTTATCCCACCAAGTTCAAAACAGATGTCTTCCAGGAGCTCCACCATCAGCTTGTTCAGCTGGAAACTGTTAGAGAACGTCCGTGGTGCTGTTGCCAAAAGTCTATGAAGGTCTTTGGAGTCCAGTCCCAGTGAGCTCAGAAAAGCTATGTTCTTCTCCAGGTTATTGTTATCGCTGGAGCGGAAGAAAGACTCTGGTGAGCGATCCAGGATGCTCACTATTTCTTTATCTGCCTTAAAGATGTTTTTCCACAGCTTCCAGCGCTGTTGCAGGTGCTCAACAGAGCGGGTGATGGCACGGGGATAACGAGATATAATTCCAGCTATTACTCTGGGACTGGCACCTTTACTTTGCAGAAACTGGGCAACACCTTGCTCATTGGTGTAGGCTTTGCGTAACACCCCAGGCTGACGTTGACGCGCCATTGTCACATCCACTCCCATGAGATTCAAGTTCTCGAGCAGGGATTCGTTCTCTGGTGCTGGTGGCTTTGGCTCAACACTTTTTTCCGAAGAACTGCAAAGCTTCCTGAGACAGTTTTCATAAGTTGATAACGAGGGAATGAGAAAGGATCTGCACTGGTATATCAGAGGATGGTGGAAACTTGGAAGATTCCTTAATCCAGGCAGTGCTGCCATTGTAGCAGGACTCCAGTGAAACCTCACTGTTGACAAGAAAAGAGAATATTGGTTAGACATAACTTGGTTACGGCTGACTTCTATCTTACAGGGTTTTCTCCTTGTTTGGTCTGTACAAATTTTTGTTATGTATTGTTTATTCCAATGTTGTTCCCTTGTCTGTCTTTTATCCACTTTGTTTATTGGTTTTATTATGGACCTCCACTGTAAAGCACTTTGAGAACAGTTGTTTGTAAAGGTGCTCTACAAATATAGTTATTATCATTATCTTTATTGTTAATCTGAATGAACTCAAGCCAGTGAATGGAGAGATAGAAATTGAGCAATAGGAAGTGATCTCCTGATCAACGTCACCGGCCAAGAAAGATCTACTTCTTAACAGCTATTTAGACCGTTACAGCTCTTTAAATGACAAATTGACTACTATTCATCTCTGTTATTGTCCTCTACATCATATTTAATAGAAAAATACCTACGTCGGCTTCCTTGAAACGTAGAAGTTTGTAAACTGTACACACTTAACGGCGCTGTCTCATCGCAGCAACCTTCGAGAAATCTCGCGAGAGTTGGCTGCCGCGTACTGAGATGACCCATGCTAGTTGGTGCCTACAGTCTATGGTTGGTGCCCACTAGTGTTGTGGAGTAAGCAAAGATCATTTGAACACTTTTAACCACAAGATGGAACTAAAGGTCTTTCAACTGGATTCTAATGCAAAGATTTTGTTCTTATCTGTTTTATACAGTCTATGGTTCTTATCTAAAAATACAGCAAAGACTTCGAGTAGAAATAAAACAAAACAATTATTGTTTACATTTTATGAATTGAATTTTGTATTCTTGTGTAATATTATGTGCAAGAATGTTATAAATTTTTCTTTTCCTTGCGCCTTTCATGCTTTTGAAACTGATTACACAAAATTATATTTTTTTACTGTTGATTGTAACTGAAATAGAATATTCCTGTATGACTTCTATACATCTGTTTAGTATTATAATGTGTGGACAACATGAAAATTTAAATGTTACAGTGTTACACTGAATCTTGTGGAGATTTACACAATCTCTTTCAGGTAGAAAATTTTTTGGTAAACATTGGAACAAAAAAGGAAACTGAATGAATTATATATTTTCATTTATATTCATAGTTTATATTTGTTGATTAATAATGCAGAAATGATGGTAAACAGTTTGTAATACTTTTTCAGCTCCTTTTTGGAAATGTAAAAGAAATTAATTTTGTGATTGGACCGTTGTTTCTGCTGTGTTGTTTTGTTTTCAATTCTGTCCACAAAGGCTCTTTCAGTACACTCATGATAATTGAAAAATAAAATAAAAAATCTCCTTCACTGATGGTGTCCAACATTGAAGGGTGTATTGGTTGATGAGTAGCATTAATACTTTATTCACCTTAGACCCACAGCTGCTGTTTCCATGGGGAATGAGACTGCACACACATGCCATGTGGTTTGTCTCCCAGCTGAGCTCTGAAAAACCTACTGACCCATTGCAACTCTTCACTGATGAGCCCCATTTACTCATGATTATTTTAATACAGCACAGTGATATCTCCAGTATACAAATGTGCTTTCATTTTTGTTGCTCTGAAATGAAGTGAAGACGATGCATTTTCTACACAACTTCATAGATAAGATAGATAGGACAAGGGGAGGGAGAGTGAAAGAGAGAAGTCATTAATAGGGGACAGTTGTTCTTCATCAGTTCCACTCTCCTCATACTTGTCCTAAGCACTTTTGTCCGTGCTTGCATAGTGATTTGATTGGAAGCACCTCTTTTGGCCTGTTTCAGGCTATCTAAATCAGTTTAAGTGTGTCACAAATTATGAGAGGAGAAAAGTGTCAGACATCAGAGTAATGACTGGTTGGATTTGCATCAAGATTGATGACAGAAAACTCCAACAATTGTACATTTATGCATTAGCTTACAATGTGCACAATATCAGCTTTAGAGTGCATGCGATGAACTCTCTGATTGCATCAATTTTGGCTCTGCCTGTGGACCGTGTGCTGTCTGCTCTTGTCATATGTACCAGTGTGGGTGGGGATCTGATACCTTTTTTGATGGCAGCAGTTTATTTACTCAATACAAATACTCAGTGTTGTTACTCATGGTCTTGCCTGCTTCTGTGAGTCATAGATAAGCATCACTTAATGTCATTGACATGGCAACACACATATTTAGTTGTTTAGGTGTTGTTTGTTTTAATTTGTGTTCTCTATTGTTTTCTTCTTAAATCTGCAATACTTTGGGTGTTTCAGGCATATTAGTATAGACTCTGGGGATTAAATGAATCCAGTCCTGTACTTGTTTGTTGTGGTGTATTATAGGTGTAAAGTTTCTTGGGTATCAACTGACACTCTACTCTTCTAATGAATCAATAATTTAGTAACTGCAGAAACTTTCAAATGCTCACAGGTTCCTGTGTTTCCTGTAGACACTGGGGCACAAACAGGCTTGTGTTTACAGATGGGATCAAGTTAGTAAGAATGTCCAAAAGACGATGGGTGGAATTCAAAATCTGCCAAACTATCAGCTGTTCTGCTCCGGTCAGTCGACGACACAGACCGTCATCTCCTGCTACTGCTGCAACTGGTATGTTCAAATATAAAACTTCAACATTTTAGTGACTCTTGTAGATCTGACTGTGGCCTTTTCTCATGTGGACATTTGCATTCATTCAGATTCAGGTCTCACAGAGGGACAAATATTTCATCTTCTTCATGTTTTTCTTTAGTTTGAATTTGAATTGTTGGGATAGCACTTCAAATTTACGAGGACTCGGGATCTAAAATTTGACCTTTTTTGACGTTGGGGTTTGAATTGTAGGATTGTTAATCAGAAGTATCAATGTATTAGAGAAAAGCATTTTACATCATGAATTATATTCCTTGGAAGATTAGATGAAACATGTAATTTTACAGTTTCATGCACAGTCTCTGTTTATGTAATTGATTTATTAATATATTCATACTCTTTGTACCCATAACAATTGAAAACAAAGATGAAAATCAAGGAGGCATGAAATAGGAAAAGCAATTTTTTGGCATATCTTAAAACCTTGTTAAGAAAACACTGAAAGGCTGCCAACACCTTTTATCTTTCGCTATCCAAGCAACCCCAATTAACATGGAATCTGAGTCACCATGATCACCCTGCTGTCGGTTTGGTCAAGAAAATGTCAGTAGAACTGACAGAGGTCAAGACAATGACCTGTTCTAATGAGATATACTCGCTATTTGTAGACTTGGAAGTTAAATAATGACTATTCTGTCCTTTACAGCCTCCATCTGTCCTAGAAACTGATGCCAGTGTCTCATGTTACCTGCCTTCCCTTTCAGCCAAAGACGGCTCAGATGTTTCCCTCTTTCATAAGTTCATACCACTTTTGTTCTGACCTGCTCAACACCATTCTGCACAATGTGATGTCAAGACTGCAGCCTGTATTGGCAAAAGACAAAAAGACAAAAAGAAACAAACACTGAGCTGAAATGAAAATATTTTGTGTTAAAAAAGAAACCTCTCAACTGGGACAGCTCTTGCAACCTCTCCTCCTGTTACCATAGAAACTGAGCAGACGTTTTATGCAGGATTCAGACTGAATATAAAGCAGGGAAATTTTATGACATTATGAAAACATCAGACACGTTTATTTGATTACTGTTGAATGTTACCAAAACTGATCGAGACATTGAGATATTTGAGAAGCCTGCACTGTCTGCACTGCTGCCACAGATCTTTTCAAATCTCAGAGAGATGGAAGAAATGAAAAATCCACAAAATATAACTGAGTCATGTTGTAAATTTAAGATGTTCTAAACAAATCTGTGATCTAATAAATTGCTTATATTGAGGCACTGTACACGAATCCAAACGTAGTGCAATCACTTCCTGTTTTTAAACCTTTTTCATCTTTTTTATAACAGCATATTTGACATTGAAACAATGTGAACACACAAGTCCAAAATATTAGGGTGACCATATTCTGAAAACCCCAAAAGAGGTCCCCCTACCCAGTTTCTTGGAGAGAACACCAAAAAATATTCAAAGGCTACAAAGTAGCTTTATAACCCATACACATATTTAAACCACATCTTTTCTGTTTGAAGTGGAAATCCTCTTTCATAATTTAACTGTAAAAATTAAATGTATTGGCTTTATTATTTCAAAATTATGACCCGTAATCTCAAAAGTATGACTTCCATCTCAAAAGTTATCCGTCTTATCACATTTTTTGACCTTTAATCTGGTCATTTTGTCATCTGAAAACAAATCGAGTTTTCAATCTTGATACTTTAACATTTTGCCTCAAATTTTTGATTTTTAATCCCATATCTTTGATTTTGAGGTTGGGGCATTTGAAGTAGCCCAGTGCAGCGACTCATTGAAAATTAGTTAGTTAGTTAGTTAATTTCATTTATTCAAACAGGTTAAAAGAAACCAAAGTAAATCTGTTGTACAATGTGCTTTGTCAGAAAAAAATACAAAAAAAAGAAAGAAAGAAAGAAAGAAACACAAGTAAAAAGCTCTATATCAACTTAGAAAATTATGCCTTGTTCGAAAGTGTGTAGGATGAAGTTGATAAAACTTATCCAGTCCTACCCCTTTGTTATTTAGCTCATATAATTTTATCTTTCATAGCATGTTCAAGAAAAGTGAGCAGAAAAATAGAAAGAAATAACAGACAGTGTATTAGAAAAAAACAAACAAAAACAAAAACAAAAAAAACAAAACATATTGCATCAATGGTTTGTAAGGCAGGTCGAGAGAGACATTTAAGGGAGTTTTGAAAAATTCCCCCGGAGTTAAGTATACATGCAAAAGGCGGACTCATTCTGACAAAAGAAGACGTTTGCTCATCCTTTCCTGTAGGTGAAAAATAAAGATCTTGACTATGGCGATGGAGATTTATAAAGATTGTCACTTGTGGTACTTTAAGTACGTTTTTTTTCCTAGAAAATGTTTTGTTGTGAAAGTGAAATTACGTAAATAAGTCTGTATCTTAAAGTCAGTGCTTTACTCCTGTTGTACAGCTGTTTTCAATATCACGAAATACTAAACGACTCTAGGCACATGGGTAGATGAACAGTAACACTACAGGGCAGTGGAGTGAACAATTTGAAGTACCGTAATTACGACACTTTTGCCAGGACGTGAAAGCAGCACTCGTGGAATGCCAGGGGGCGTGGCTGTGAAGACACCTACACGACGTCATCATAGTTCAGTCTCATGTTTACGTGGAAACATGGCGGCGAACTACCAACAAGGAGACAGCTCCTCGTGAATACGACTCAAAGCCGGACGAGGGATATTTAACAGTCCGTTTTTTAGGGGTTTCTCGCCTGTATCTCGCATGAAGCAGTTCCTTTCTTGTTTCAGCCACAGGGACCGCGGTGATGGAAGACGAGGAAAGGCAGAAGAAGCTGGAGGCCGGCAAAGCAAAGGTAGGAATCTCTGTTTCTGGCTGTTAGCATTTCTCACTTACTCCACTGTTGTTCCGTTAAAATAGTTTTGTGGTGTTGCTGACAACTTATCCTGTCACAGCTGGGCCCGTCAGCTGTTTATCCGCCCCCCTCCCCTTCCGATCCCCCTTTCAGCTGTCAGTCCCACCAAACATGCCCCCCCCCCCCCC
>RPOG01007125.1:0-19805 GCA_008086565.1 Thalassoma bifasciatum
AATATGTTGGAAACATCTTCACAAAAATGGAAAAAGAAATTTGGCGTGAATTTTTCACTTTGTTCTTTATAAGCAGTCAAAACAAACTGTGCAGAGTAAATCTGAAAACAACATGAGGGTTAAAAACAAATAAAAATGCCACTCTGAATTGCTTCTATGCTTGCTCGTCATAAAACTGACAGACAGTGTTGAAATTGGCGTTGGTATCAGTTGACACAGTATGTTTATAAATGGCTGTGGCAAGACTACCCCACTCACTGAATCTTACATATGAGCCTGGGTATTATATAAATAGCTTAGAATTGAATACACAATAACAAAGTTCTTTGACCTCTTCATAACAGGCTACAGTTTGCAGAGAAAGTAACCCTTTGAAAAACCCTTCTATAATGGGTTACTTTATAAAGTCTTTTATGACGGGGTTAAAAAGGCTACTTTCCTCGTGAAAAGACGCTAGTTATGAGAGGTTAAAAAGGGCCGCATTTCCTCTGTAAAGTAGTCTGTTATGGAGTGACTAATAAATGGTACTACACCCAGTTTAATATAAAACACAATTTAATATTCAATTTGTTTATAGAAGGGAGTTTCATCTCCAGCTCTCCATTAGTTAAGGCGTTCTTGGTCTAAAAAACATTGAAACCCCCTGTTGAAGCTTTCAGTCAGATTTAAAGCTCCCTTGAGGAACTTTTAGGTTGTGTGAATTTTGGTTCCCACCTGTGGATGAAGTGTTTTTTGCTTATTATGTCTTGTAAATGTATTGTTATTGTATCTTTATTTTGAAGTTATATTATTGGGCTTTTGTGCCTTGGTTAAAATAGGTGAGAGGACAGTGGATAGCAGGGTTGTTCAATATTAGGAAAAAAATTATTGCAGCATTTTTTTTACCTGTTTTCTGAAGTTACCCTGAAAGTGTTGAATAAAGAAGCTTATTTGAGATTAACCCTGAGCTTACCATCAGATGTTTCAAATCCCTGCTGTGCTCCACTCACACTGCACGTCACTGTGTCCGATCCTGATAACAGCAGGTGAGATGACAGAGCTCTGAGAAAGTGAAATAACAGTGTGAGTTCTAACTGTAATGTGGTCAAATATAGAAAGTGATGCCCATTCAGATCTATTAGTGATGTGATTGGTTGTAGACAGGATACATTAACTTAATTGAAAGGCCCAAATATCTTGCTACATATTACATTTTTTAGAAAGCCATGCCAACAGAGATTTGAGCTGATTTCCATATTTCTGTGTTACCACAAGACCCTAAGGTGACTACTCCAGAATAACAATGGTACCAGTGGCAGCAGGGAAACTTAGTTTGTTTTTCTCAGTTTTTTGACCTCTGGAACTGTTATCTTTGGAGTTGCTGAAGACTGAAAAGTTGAGCAACTGATCAAATACAAGGTCAAGTTCAAAGTAAGAAAGGGTGGAGGACTTTTCTAACCAGCTGCTGTCTGGTCACAAGCAGAACCTGCAGCACAGCAGAAATAAATAAATAACAGCAAAGTCATTATAACATACTGTATAGAAACATCATGATTCTCACAGGCTATTCTGAGGAAACACAATTATTCATTTGTACAATATTAAACACTTTTGATTCAAATATCTGAACAGAAAAAAATCAGATAAAGCCTTAAAGTGATTCTAGTTTTTATCACTTCATAAGTACATAAAGAGAATAAAAGTGGTTCCTACAAGTGCTTTCAGGGAATAGGAGATGGATACAATATCAATGTGAAGTGACATTAGTGACATGATATTTGGATACAAGGGATGGGAATTGATGAGATGTTATTGATACTTATGCTTTTATTGATTCTACTTTTTGATCTAAGTTGTATCAATTCTACCTGAAAGTTTTCTGTGTATGAAAAGTTTTTCTTGTCAACATTTTATTGAGTTTTTATGCATTAGATATGAAGTTAGTCAATGGATCAAGATATGTCTGGAAGTATATACCTGGGTTTATATACCTTAAGGAAGAGTCCAGTGTTGTTAATAGTAAATACAAACCCTAGTGCTAATTCTTAGGATCTCTTACTTTAGGCCTGGAGTTTGCACCTTTTTGGCTGTAATGTGCAACTTTCTTAAGAAGTTTAAAGAATACTACCTTTGGAAAAAGCCTTAACTGGTTCCACATTTCACTGTCGACCTTTCTGTTGTGAATCCGTTTTTTTTTCCCCCTCTGAAATGAAAGTATGTTTGTCAGATTTACTGTACAGGTTTGATCTTCAACATTGAAATACAGCTAAGCTACTTAATGACAGAGTTAGTTGCAGACTGATACTAGCCAGAAAGAAGGGTTTTCTAATTTGTCTTCCTCTGCTCTTTCTCCATGTTTGTGTTGATCAGAAATGATGCTGAGTTCAGTGCTCGGCTGACTGAAGCCTCTCAAGGTTCAGTCCTGAGCTGCACAGACTCAGACTCAGAGTTGGGCCCTGCCGACCCCCAAAGCAGCACCAACGACACGCCTGTCCTGGAGGCAGCAGCCCCCTCTGTGGTTCCTCTCGGAGCAGCTGACACACCCTCACCCCCCCTGAGCACAGAGGAAACCTCAGCAGCCCCCCAGCAGGACGCCCCCAAGCCTTTCATCCCCGCCAGCGACAGCTTCATCAACAGCCTGGTGTCGGACCGAGACAAAACCTCCACACCGCAGCCGTCCATCACAGAGGCGCCGCAGGAAGAGAGCGAGGAGCTGACCACGGCTCCTGTGCTCCTGACTCCTGAGGCCGGGGGGCAGGATGTCCCCTGGATGAACGTGGATCTGGAGGGGGCAGGAGGAGCTCGGGGCGCACACTCAGCACAGCTGTCGTCAGGCGACGGTGGAGCGGCCGCCACCTACACTCTGGGGGCTCTGGAGACGTCTCAAGGTGTGGGTGAGGAGGACGGGCCGGTGTGGACCTGGATCTCTGGGGGAGGGTGTGACGTGGATGCAGAGTCTCACATCAGCTGGCTCAGTCCTACAGGTAAAAGGACAATCAATCAATACATCAGTCTTTATTTTTAAAGTGCAAAATCACAAGAAATATTATCTCAAAACACTTTCCAAAAACAAGAACATGTCCAGAAATGTAAACGTTCATAAAGTGTTGTTTTATCAACAGAATCAACATCATAACTAGATAAGATCTTAACCCACCATAAGTACAGATCTTTACAGCATTTATAAAGTTGCAATGGAAAGAAAAACTTTCTTTTAACAGGCAGAAACCACAGACAGAACCAGACTTATGTTAGACAGACTACTGAGGGAGAGACAGATACAGACAGAGAGACACAGACACAGAGAGAGACAGAGAGAGAAAGACGAACAGACAGAGAGAAATAAAGACACAGAGGGACACAAACAGAGAAATTAACGCAAACAGACACGGACATGAAAAGACAGCCACAGAGAGGCTCAAACACTGACACACAGACACAAGAGGATGAAAAGAAACACTGACTCAGTGAGATAAAGACAAAGAGACACGGAAAGACAGAGACACAGACAGACACAAACACAGTGAGGTTAAGACACAAACAGACACAGAGGCAAAAAGACAGTCAAAGAGAGGCACAAACACAGAGACAGACACAAAAGGACAGAGACTCAGAGGGACACAGACAGAAGGATACAGACAAAGAAAAACAGATAGAGAGGATACAGACAGAGAAACATAGAGACAGAGAGACACATATACACAGAGATAAGGACACAGAGAGACACAGACACAAAGGACAACAACAGAGAAATGTAGATATAAAGACAGAGAGATAAAAATACAGAGAGACAGACAGACAGACAGCAGAGGGACACAGACAGGTAGAGATAGGTTCAAAAGGACAAATACACAGAGAGACAGACACAGAGACAAGGACATAGAGAGACAGACACAGAGAGACAGACAGAGAAACACAGGCACAGAGAAATAGACAGAGAGAGACACAGACACAATGAGACCAGACACAAAGAGACGGCCAGAGAGAGCACAGACACAGAGGAATTAGAATTCAGGGAGACACAGAGAAACAGACTCACAAAAAAAACAAAAACACAGATACAAAGAGAGACAGGCACAGACAAATAAAAACAGAGAGACACAGACACAGAATGAAGACATGGGGGGGTTAGGACACACAGATACAGAGGGAAAAACAGAGAGAAAGAGACATAAACACAGAGAGACAGATAGAGATACAAAGACAGAGAGACAGGCACAAAGAGACAAACACATAAGCATAAAGACACAAAACACAGATATAGAGAGACACGGGGAGACAGACAAAGAAGGGTAAAGACAGAAACAGACACGGCAAATCAGATAGACTCTTCTTCTTTTATGTTTTAAAGAAGTATCTTATGCTAAGATGATATATAGAACGTTGTCAACATGGGGCCAAAACTGACATAAAACTTATGATCCCTCACAGAAACTTTGATTTACAATGTCCTGTGTATGTTGTGTCCCATTTTATTGTCTGTTTATATGCTTCTCTCTGTTGTTTGTGCATTTACATCTATAGAGATATACTTCAGGTGTCATCTCTATAGTCATCTGTCATGTTTCTCCATCAGGTCCTCTCACCAGCTCTCTGTCCCTGACTCCAGTGCAGTCAGCAGCCTGGAGTGAGCAGCAGCAGCAGCAGCAGGAGCACAGAGAGGAGATGAGCAAGAAACCGCTGGAGAGGAGCAACGTAAGAGGAAATAACATTGATATAGATGAGCGATAATGGATTGGTTTTTATTTTTGAATTTGTTAATGTTCTTCTGTGCCCCCTCAGTCGGTGTGGGTGCGTAAAGGCTCCATGCGCTGGTGGAGGGACTGGAAGCCTCAGCGCTGGGTGGATGTGGGTGTGGCTCTGGAGCAGTCCACCAAACCTGACGGCAAAAAGGACAGCATCTTCTTCGTCTACTACACACAGTACGATGAGAAAAAGGTTGGTTCTGCCGTCAGGTTTAGATCCTTGTTTGAACACAGCTGTTGACTCACAGGTAGAGCTTATGAATATATTGAATATACTTGATATATCGCGTCTCTTTGCACGTGAGATGTATAAAATGACTATTTCGCTATCGAGTATAAATTGTCAGGTAAATGTTTGAGACGCCAGTATGTCATTTTCTTCGTAGTTGCATTTCTTTTACTCTCATGACCAAATTTTAAAGATGTGATACACTCATCCTCACTAATTCATCTGAATGGAATATTTACTGGAACCAAAAATATGTAGCTATATAAAGTGTGTTTTAGAATAAAAGGTTTGTTAAACTGATTTTGATTTTTCCCTTTTTGGCTGCAAATTTCATAAATCTGACTCAAAAATCCGGTTTAATCATTATACTGGTGTCATTTTATTAATTAAAGGGTTGAATTGAACATGTAATATGGTGATTTGCAAAATATCAGGGTATGTATCATGTATCCAGGGTCCTCGCACATCCTTAAAAAATCTTAAAAAGTCTTAAATTCATATATTCATTCATTAAAATTCATTCATTCATTTAAACTAAGGCCTTAAAAACTCTTAAATTCATCAAAATGTTATATTCTGGTCTCAAATAAATACTCAAAGGTCTTAAATTATTAAGGGCAGGATTTGTTAATGTTTTATTATTGTTTTTTTTTTGTGGGGACTTTTTTGTGGAGATATAGAGTGAAAACAGTCTTAAATGCTGCTGTTTTAATTTATCTGCATCCTAGTCTGTGCCTATGGGTCACTGTTTGCACTTTAATATACAGATATTAACCAATGAGCAACTTTATTTTCAGTAAACAGTCACAAAGTAAACTTGAATGAGTCTCACTTAGTGACACACGCTGTGATTTGGTTGTAATGCAGCAGGACCCCCAAACCATCCACCATATTTACGCGGTTTTGGTCTTAAATTTCATTCAAGGTGGCATTCAAAAGGTCTTAAAAAGTCTTAAATTTGACTTGCCAAAACCTGCAGATAGTATCGCGATTGAGCCAAAAAATATAGAGGAATTGGTTTTAGGCTGTATCATGCATCCCTGCTCACAGGTGTCTCTGTGTTTCTTTCTTCAGTACCTTCACGTGTTCATAAATGAAGTGACAGCTCTGGTTCCTGTGCTGAGAGACTGCCACTATGCCTTTGCTGTGTACACGGCACAAAGGACCAAACAGAGGTGGCCTCTGGTGCTGGCGGCTCACTCTGAGAGAGATATGAACGAATGGGTAAGATGTCCAACACAGACGAAAAGAGTTGATCTTTTGCTTTGGTTTCACTTTTGATCACTCCTGTCTCTGGTCCTGTGTTTAGCTGAGCCTCTTGTCTGACTGTTGCTGTGAGTGTCGAGGGATCGTGGGTCCTCCCTCCAGACACGCCTTGTGGTCCACAACCTCAAAAGGAGACATCATGGTCCATGAGCCGTCCTTCTCCTTGGAGACGCCTGCACAATCACCAGCATGTGACCTCTTGTGAGACAAAAGCTCTTTTTCTCCTTTCTCTGATTTCTCTGCTCTCTGATTTCTGCATCCTGTCACTAACTCGCTTGCTCTGCACGGGGAAATCAGGGGCTCTGAGTGTGCTACTCTCTTTCATGTTGACTGTCGGTGTTTGTTAACGTGTTGCTAACGCCAGGTGCTCCTGCAGGTTCTGGCGGCAGGTCCCGGGTCACCTGCGCTGCGTAGAGTCTAACAGTCTGGGGCTGGTGTGGGGCATCGGGTGGGACGGCACTGCCTGGGTGTACAGCGGGCGCTTTGGGCATCAACCCACTCAGGGTAAACACAGCCCTGAAGACACCCACGCATATGATCCTCTGTGTTATCATGTTAGAAAATACAACCCCAAGTCCAGTGAAGTTTGGACATTGTGTAAAATGTAAATAACAGAATCTAATGTTTTGCAAATCCTGTTTAACCTGTAATCAACTGAATACACTGAAAAGACAAGATATTTATTATTCACACTGCTAAACTTTTTTTCTGCAAATATTCACTCTTTTTAACTTTGATGCCTGCAACACATTCCTGAAAAGTTGGGACAGGAGCAACAAAAGACTGATAAATTTGCTGATGCTGAAAAAACAGCTGTTTGTATCATTCCACAGGTGAACAGGTTCATTTAAACAGGTGAGTGTCATGATTGGGTATAAAAGGAGCATCCCCAAAAGGCTCAGTCCTTCACAAGCAAAGATGGAGCCATGTTCACCACTTCGTTCTTGAACTGTTGGACTATTTGCTCACACAGTTGTTGACAATGTGTCTCAATAAACAGCTGCAGGAATTTATGGATTCTAAGGATTCAGAGAATCTGGAGAAATCTCTGCATCCAAGCAGCAAGGCCCCAAAACCATCACTGAATGGCGGTGACCTTTGACCCTGGCACAGGCGACACTGCATTAAAAACCAACACCACTGTTTAAAGAATCTTACCGCGTGGGCCCAGGGACACTAAAGAAAACCACTGTCAGTTAACACAGTTCATCACTACATCTACAAGTGACAGTTCAAACTCTACCACGCAAAGACAAAGCCAGACATCAACAACATCCAGAAAAAGCGCCGCCTTCTCTGAGCCTGCGCTTATTTGAAATGGACTGAGGCAAAATGGAAAAGTCTGCTGTGGCCTAATGAGTCCACATTTAAACTCTTTTTGGAAATCATGGACGTGGTGTCCTCCAGGCAAAAGAGGAAAAAGAACATCCAGATTGTTACCAGCGCAAAGTTCAAAAGCAGCATCTGTGATGGTATGGGGGTGTGTTAGTGTCCATGGCATCATGGGTAATTGTCCCAGTATCTTTGAAGGCAGCATTAATGCTGGAGGCTACATCCAGGTTTTGGAGCAACATCTGCTGCCATCCAAGACACTTTGTCTTTTTTAGAGACGTCCCTGATTATTTCAGCAAGACAATGAAACCAAGACACATTCTGCTCCTGTTACAACAGCGTGGCTTCATAGTGAAAGAGTGCAGCTACTAGACTGACCTGCCTACAGCGCAGAACTGTCGTCCATTGAAAATGTGTGATTGAAAACATGAACCTGTCCCAGCTTTTTAGGAACGTGTTACAGACATCAAATTTAAAATGAGAGAATATTTGCAAAGTTTATCAGTTTGAACAATAAATGTCTTATATTTATTCCAACTTCATTTGAATTAGGGTTGTAGATCTTTACTCTTAGCAAAAGGAATAATCAGCAAGTGGATGTTTATAGAATTAATCAAACTTAAGTATTGATTTCTTGGTTTGACTGATACATACTGTATGTCTCATTCATATTTCTACACTAATGACTGTAATGAATGCATCAATCCTCACTGAATACAAACTCTAGCTGCAAAGCTGTTTGCTTAAACTCTCAGTTTCATTAATCGTCTTCCAAACAATAGAGAAATCCTCTTTTTGACATCATGTAATTCCTGCTCTAGCATGCTCTTAAGATTCTGTCTGCTGCAGCTGTAAACATCCTCATTTTGAATTCAAATGTCAAGTTATTCATCTACTTCCATTATAATTCCTCCTCATTGACGTCTAAAGCAGGAGACGTGGTTGAGATGCACCAGCAGTCTGATGTCAGGAGTGTTCACGTGTACGAGAATCAAAGATGGAATCCAATGACAGGATACACAGACAAGTACGCACATCAAGTTTTTACTAATTCAGCTGATTAAAGTTGTCATTTCTGAATTTTTTTAACAGTATTTTTTTGTTTTCTCTGCAGAGGACTTCCCACTGACCGGCCCATGTGGAGCGATGAGAGCGGCCTGAAGGAGTGCACAAAAGGAAACACACACCCGCCTTCTCCTCTGTGGTCCTGGGTAGGAAAACTGACTCCACGTTCTTCCTGTAGTAGTTTCTGTTTAATAACCAGCTGACTGAACCTCCTCACTCTATGTGCTTAGGTGTCAGAGTGGGTGGTGGACTACAGTGTCCCTGGAGGGGCGGATAATGAGGGCTGGCAGTATGCTGCAGACTTCCCTGTGTACGTTACTTCATTCTTCATTTTTCACTGTTAAAGAAAAGAGAAGAGATAAGTCAACTATGTGATTCTCTCCCATCTTTAGGACATTCCACGGACACAAAACCATTAAAGATTTTGTCCGGCGCAGAAGATGGACCAGGTGATCGAACACAGCCTACTCACACTTTTCTATGGATTTAAACTCTACATGCAGTAAGAAAATACTAACGTATTCTGTTCACAGGAAGTGTAAGATCACACTCAGAGGGCCGTGGCTGCAGGTCCCACCCATCCCTCTGAGTGACATCTCTGTGATGCCGTGCCTGGCACAGAGCAGGATGGAGCAGGTCCCCGTCTGGGCCCTCAGTGATAAGGGGGATGTTCTGTGTCGCCTGGGAGTCAGCCCTGAGAACCCTGCAGTAAGAGAGCGCTAATCCAAAATAACAAAGATGAATCATCTGCATGAAGTTGATGATGACATTTGATCAAAAACTCTGTTTCAACCACGTGGTCCAGAATAGACCAGTACAGTTTGGTACAAGTTGCATCAGAAAAGCCTGATCTCATTTACATTTCCACAGCCAACACTTCTTAGTAGGCGGAGTGTCAGCCAGATGCCAGTAGCCACATCAGCTACAAAGGAGTCAAACAATCAAAAATTCCTGAATGATTGTCACCTCAACATTTGCCCAAATGTAATGCAAGAAAAACAACTGTAGAACTCAGGAGTATGTTTCATAGTAAAAGTAAGAGTATTTCCACATGCACAATGTGAAGGTAACTCGAGGGTTAGGGATTGAACAGCTGTGTAGCTTTAAGAAAACCACTAATCGGTAAGGGTAACAGGCAAAAAAGGCTTCAGTTTGTTAGAAGCATAAAGATTGGACCCTGGAGGAATGGAAAAAGGTCATGTGGTCTGATGAGTCCAGATTTACCCTGTTCCAGAGTGATGGGTGCATCAGGGTAAGAAGAGAAGCAGGTGAAGTGATGCACCCATCATGCCTAGTGCCTACTGTACAAGCCTGTGGGGGCAATGCTATGATCTGGGGTTGCTTATT
Source organism: Thalassoma bifasciatum (assembly GCA_008086565.1). Lineage (NCBI taxonomy): Eukaryota > Metazoa > Chordata > Actinopteri > Labriformes > Labridae > Thalassoma > Thalassoma bifasciatum. Next base: position 9,964 of record RPOG01007125.1, read on the forward strand.
TAATCAAAAGTGAGCTGTAATCAAAGCTAAAGGTGGTCCAATGAAATATTAGAGTGTGCAACCTTAATTTTGGTAGAAACTATTTTTTTTGGCCAGGCAGTTTAAATACAATAAAGAAGAAAAATGTGACAGTAAACAAAAAGAAAACATAAAAGACATCCAGAATTTCATCTTCTTTGTGATCGGCATGTCACTCTTTGTTGCTAAGCGCAATCAAGCTTTGTTCGATTGATCATTTCAACCAATCAATGGACTGCAGTGTTTCTAGCTCCACCCTCTGTGGTCAGATCTGTATGTCTGGAACCCCAGCAGAAGGATATCAAAAGTGGGAAACGGGTCAGTAATTTTAGGATGTGAACTAGTTTTAATCAAAGGAAACGCAACAAATGTGTGACAATTCAAACTGAACCACTTGGTGGAAACGGGGATAAAGAAACCAGATTTAGTCCCTGAGACTCTTCTCCGTCTGATGTCACAGGGCAGCTCCTGGCTCCATGTGGGCACCGACCAGCCTTTCAAGTCCATCTCCATCGGTGGAGCCAACCAGGTGTGGGCCATCGCCAAGGATGGATCTGTGTTCTACAGAGGATCTGTTTCCCCACAGAACCCTGCAGGTCTGAGAAAGACGTGAAACTAACTTCACCTAAAACTCTATTAAAATAGTCTCATAATTCAAGTTCAACCTCTGATCCCTCGACAGGAGAATGCTGGTACCATATCCCATCCCCGCTCAAGCAGTCGCTCAAGCAGCTGTCAGTGGGGAGGACGTCTGTTTTTGCCGTGGATGAAAACGGTGAGCAGAAATAAATGTCACACTTTTATTTAAAATCAGAGTTCTTTGTTGAGTTACCATCTCTAAACCCAACCTTTGTTCTTTGTTGTCTTCATGAAGGTAACTTGTGGTTCAGACAAGGCCTCACCCCCAGTTACCCTCAAGGTTCGGCCTGGGAACTCATCTCCAACAACGTTACCAAGGTTTCTGTGGGGCCGCTGGACCAGGTTGGTAACATCACAACCTCCATTCTTGGCTGTTCTTTTTCTGATGAATGTTTTCTAGGAATTAACCGGTTTATAAAAAAAATCAGAAGAGTTGGGTTGACCTGACTTCAGGACACATGAGGTGATGTAGTATAGCAGGACAGTTGTAGAGAGGTGTGGCAAGTAGAGAAGACAGAGGATGTGTCTGTGGCATTGCATGGTTCTGCTGTATGAAAGCACTTTGAATTTAGTGTGAGAGGTGATGATGGTGGTAAGAAAGTGCTGGATAAAAGTGCGACTGTGTGCAAGCAGTGTTGCCAACTTAATAACTTTTAATAACTCTCCAAAACACTCACAGGTGGACAAGTCCTCCTCACTCACAGTAGTCTCTCAACGAATGAACCCAGCATGTGCTTGTCACTTTTGGGTCACTTTTGCTGGTCACAAGCCCAGATAAAGGAGGATGGATAATATTTTGACTTTAAAAAAAATCAAGAATCAACTAAGCAGAGTTCATTTGTGGTTCTCAACATATTACAGTGTTTTTACCAGCTTCCTGTCTCCTTCTCTCCTACAGTATCCATGATAGTTTAATACTAATAGTTTTTTATGCAAATTAGGCAATGATGTCATTTAGCAACTGTTAGTAGCTTCTGGGATAGTAAATAGTAACTTTCTTTACTTAGGAGTTGACATGTTGAAACCATAGACTGTATAATGAGTGGACGTAATGACGTTCGGCTCAAAGCCTCCAGCAGATGCCCCGCCCCCTGGTGTCTGGCTGCAGTATAGGTCATAAGCCCCGCCCCCTGGTGTCTGGCTGCAGTATAGGTCATAAGCCCCGCCTCCCCATGTATTCCAGATATGAGCCGGGAAAACTTTAAAAAATTACGATACCTGGTAGAAACGTTTCTCTCATCTTTACGCTAAGGTAGTATGACGATGTCATCTGGCTGCATGGTGTTCAGGTGTTTTTTTTCCTGAGAAGTTAGTTTCTCATTAGTTATTGGACGTTAAAAACCGCGATATAAGTTTCGTTTTACGATAGTTGACAGCTGCCGTTCGTGAGTAGTTTTTATCGGGGATATAAAAAACTTCGGGAAAGGGCCAAAAGGAGACTAAACCTTCTGAAGAAGAAGAAATAAATATTTTTATTTCTCTTTTTTACTTGGCTCCACCGGAAATTCTCTACTGCGCAGACTCTGGCTGCACAATGGCGACTAGAGAAACGGGTTTTTTGGCTTCAAAATCGTAGAACGGTGACAGGCGGAAGCACGCTGTCCATTCTATATACAGTCAATGGTTGAAACCAGCATGGACCGGCGTAAAACTGTAACCACAATCACAAACCATGATGGAATGGTTGAACTGTTCCATCCCTGATGTCTTGATGCTGTCTCCTCTGCAGGTGTGGGTAATGGCAGAAGGAGTTCCAGGTTTCCCCTCTGAGACTCCTGGAGCTGTTTGCCACAGACTGGGGGTGGGGCCCATGCAGCCTAAGGGCCTGTCCTGGGACTATGGGATCGGGGTGAGTTCATGAGTGTCTACTACTCCTTTAAAATCAACATGAAACAATATCACAAATCAGGGGTGTAACGGTGTATGTAATCATTGCGAAACGTCATGGTACAGATGTCATGGTCAGGTGCATGCAGTCATACGATGAATACATCTCAAAGTCAGTCAGTCTTGCAGTACCCACACTCCAAACCAGGTGGCACTGACACACCCAAAACTGCTATTAAAGAAGCAAACACAGGGAGAAGAAACAAGTTGGCATGGCAAATTTAGATGATAAAAAGGAGTTACAGGCATAGATATATACAAAAACCAGATGGCTCATGCATGCTGTGAGCCAATGGGAAGTCATGCTGTCACACGACGGCCATCTTGGGACAGGGCAACTGGATCACTCCTATCATTAGTCAATAGAGCATGGACTTTGAAATAACTGTAGATTGCTCAATTTTCAAGGATTTTCAAACAGCTCCGTTTGTTGTAAACGTCAGAGATGTAGTTGATTAACTACAAACTGATGGATGTTTTCAAAAAGAATCTGCAATTAAACATTAAGCCTGAATCATAGCCACGTGACCAAGGGTTGTAATGAACTAATCTGTTGTAAATCCATCAAGAATTGAACGAATTACGAGTATCTTAATGTGTAAATCATCCACCCTCCCTTCGATTACAGTTCAGAGCACCAGAGCAGTTCCCTGTCCTAAGATGGCCGCCACAGTGACAATGCTGCTGACTCCGCCTTGAGGCATCTAGCCTTCTTACATATGTCTATGGTTACATGCCTTTGCACACCGAGTCTGTGATTGTTTTTCTGATTTTTTGGCCTTTTCTCAGAAAATATGAATAATAACACAAAAACTTTTCTGTCACTCATGGTTAGAGGTTGAGTGAAGACACTTATTAGCAAACAACTGTTTACTCTTTTTAAATTATAATGACAACAGAAGCTTCAAAAATGACCCTGTTCATTTTTATACACACACACTGATTACAAGTAAATAGATCACAGGTGAGGATGGTTACCTTTATTAGACATTCAAACACATTTGTGTTCACTTTTGTGCATTTATCAGGACAAAACCACCAGAGTTGTGTAAACTTCTTAACAGGGTCATTTTTGAAGTTTCTGTTGTCATTGTGATTTAAAAAGAGTAAACTATTTTCTTCAATAAATCTCTTCACCCAACCACTAACCATGAGTGAATTCTATTTCTCTCTCCATGAGCTTCAGTTCCTGGTGTGTGTTTGACTTTCAGGGCGGTTGGGAGCACATCAGTGTGAGGGGAAACTCAGCAGAAGCCCCTCGCCTCCCCCATCCTCCTCTGGGGTCTCCACGCAGCCCCCTCCCCCAGCGGACGCCTGCACAAGTGAACGGGAACGCCGTGGGGGTGTAGCACCCTCACCTCTTCCCCCGTCCTCCTTCTCCTCCTCTTTCTGCTCCTCTTTCCTTCCTGTTTGTGCCTGGATCAAACGTGTGTCCTCAGACCACCCCCACATACTCTTATCCCTCCACAGGCGGGGGGTGGGGGGCGCACAAACCACAGAGGTGATGAAGGGAGGGAAGGCTGGATTTGATGGATGGATGAATGTTTGTTCCTGGCAGCGATGATCTAAGAGAAAAGAGAGCACAAGAGCTTTAGAGTCAAACTTTCCTGATCTTGCTTTGGGTACAGTTAAAGGAGCAGTGCATGTGTTTCTCTTACCAGGCATTGGTTACCAGGTGTTTGGACCTAGCAATAGCTTTTCTTCTGATTCTGATGAAGTGAACCTGTGAACCCTGAGCAGACAGGACTCTGATAAAGGGCTAAAGCTCGGGTACCAAACCAACTTCAAACTCACAAATCCACTGTAGCGGATCTCGTTTTTAGAGTCTTGGTTTTTTTTTTTTTGTTGTTGCCTGTCAGACATTTGCATGTGATATTATTTATTTCATTAATTTATTGTTCATTTATGATGCATTGATGAGTTTTGTCTCCATGTGTTTTGGCCTGTTACATGTTTGCAATGGAGTGTTTTCTCACCCAACAAACCTTATTACTGGGTGTTTTTTTTCCAAGAACAACTGGCACAATTTGAGATCTCCATTCTTCAGGACGATAAAATGCTCTTCAGCCACAAAGTGAAGGGAGTCTCCGTTTCCAGATGGTACCTCTCTTTCTGCCTGCAATAAGGAAAACTCTGTTTGTATTTTCTCCATCATCATGAACTGACTGTGACTGTTGAAGCTGCTCAGCAGAGCTCCACATTCATCCAACAAGGGCATTGAAAAGTGAAATAAAAGGTTAAAACCAAGTCTCAGTTTGAGTGGTCTTGTGGTTTCTGCCAGATGAAAAACAAGGGCCTGATAATGTCTAAGAACATTTATGGAAATGACTTATTGTGACATCTGAGCAGATTTACAGACAAACACAAAACACCAGCAGGTATAAACCAGACTTCAACTATAGCGATCTAAAAATAAGTCTCCTCACTTTTACACAGCAGTAGCTCAGTCATGACCTAACCAGAGGGTTGTTGGTTCAAAGCCCAGCATGGACAAGTTGGAGAATTGACCTATGGCTAAGCCCCGCCCTTAGATACAATGAGCAGATCACAGTGTGTATAACCCATACACTCTGATATTCTAGTCAATTGAAATGTGGTGTAGATAGTAAATATTTATTAAATTTTACAAGGATTTTCTGAGATTATATGTTTGAAATGGTCAAAGAGTGCTCATAGGGGTTCATGCAATTCTAACGCAAGGTATCCTGAAAGGCGGCGGAACGGGGCGCATTTTTAGACTCAATTTATACCCTAAACCACATCTCAACCAAGTAAATAGTCCTGGATAAAGTAGACCAGTACACTGACAAATTGCAATGTTGCAACTAGGGCTGGGACTAGATTAAAAAAATAATCTAACTAATTAGAGTATTTAATGTGGATTGTTATTTTTTTAGATTTTTAGTGCTTTCAGCAATATTTATTTCACAAGTTTAACATTTTTCAGCAGTGTTTAATGCTTAAAGAAGTATTATTTCACAGGTTCAACATTTTTTTAGTTGTGTCATCTGCTTTCAGCAATATTTTTCACAAATTTAACATTTTTCAGCAGTGTTTGATGCTTTAAGCAGTATTATTTCACAGGTTCAACCTTTTTCCCAGATTTTCTATGCTTACAGCAGTATCATTTCACAAGTTTAACATTTTCAGCAGTGGTTGACTGCTTAAAGCAGTATTATTCAACAGGTTCAACATTTTTTTCAGATTTTTTTAACTGCTTAGAGCAATGAGATTTCACAGGTTTCACAGATAGCTTTCTTCAGTTTCAGCATTTCAACGCATTTTCTGCAAGGAAATGCAAATCTTATTAATCAGAATATTTAATGTCGATTGTTACTATCATGCTTTGATTGTCAAAGATGCTCGGTCATGTAGCACGTGATTTTTTTTTTTTTTACCTAAAGAAATGCTTTTGCTATTCTTCATTACATTTTTCCCCATAGCATTGTTGTTTTGTCTGACAATGTCTCATCCTTCTCTTTTTTCAAGATTAAGTGTATGATTACTAAATGGTTAGCCTGTTAACTTAACGTGATACTCAATGATACTAGATTCAAACAGGCTGTTTTCCAGTTTTTAGGATAAATCTATGCAACTTATGATACAGTAAAATAAACACTGAGAGCATTTTAATTGGATGCACAACCTACTAATACCTCCACTCTTCTACACGTTGGGTCAAAAATGACCCCAACTGAAATCGATGCGTTTTTCAATGAATTATCTTTAGATAGTGGTGTGTTATTATTTTTAACTCAACCCCCTATTGACGTCATAATAATTCAGAAATTCGCAACACAGAAAAATAATGATACAGGATACAGGGCTGACCACCACAACATGTTATGAGGTGGTATGAGGGGGGGGGGCATTATTTCAGCCTGATCACTGTGTCTGACAGAAAATATATCTACTGTCTATGATCTCTAAGTGATGTGCTAACGTAATGTGGTTTATTTTTGTAGACATTTATGATCATCTATAAGAAAACTTGGAAGTGAGGATTTGGTCTATAAAAAATATATATATATGAATAAATATATGAATTCATTTTTGACATGCACATTTTTTAATTTCTCATTCACATTTTAGCACCTTACAATCAGTGTATCAGGCCAATCAGGGGTCAAAACATGTTTGTGTGTCCCCATGTCTGGAGGACAAACAGAGAACATTCAACAGGTCCAGAGATCTTAACACTGTCCACACATATGTACACACGCATATCTATAATGATGTGTATTCCCCTATAACTTTTGCTGTTTGATGAAATGATTCCAGATTCTCAAGTTTACTTATAAATGGCGAGAAATGACAACAAAATAAACCTGGTAATTATAGAGGGGGGAAACATTGTATGACAGTGATCAGGCAGAAATAACATGGTGTGGTCGTTGGGCCTGTATCATCATTTGTCTGTCTTGAGAATTTCTGAATTATTGTTATGACCTTATTATGATCCAAAGGGGTTGAGTTGAAAATAAAAATACACCAATATCTAAAGATAAGATGGACCCCCATGGAAAGATAGGTGAGTGGAAGGGCAGCTGCTATAAGTTCATCAGAGCCTCTAATTCCAGTCAAAAAAAGCAGCTTTTAAGTCTGACAGTGTATTAACCCTCTGATGCATGAATTATGAAAGCCAGTGTCTGGATTTTTCCTTTGAGTGTTTTTATTTGTCTTAAGGCACGAAAAAAAGTTTCAATTTTTTTTTCTTCAAATATTAGTAACAGAACATTCAACATAAAAAAGAGTGAAATTAATGTAAACATAACTACTTTTTTGTTTGACTTCCTTTTTCTAATGCTTTGCAAAACATTTTGACTCTCTGTCATCCATTTTCATACTGAAAAATGTATAGTTATTATGCTGTTTTACCCTCAAATGTTTGTCTATAACTTTTTTTTTAAATATATATGTTTGGAAAAAGAATTGAAAACCCTTTTTCGGGCCCTAAGAAGAATAAAAATATCCTGACACAGGTTAATATGAATTTCCAGCACATGAACCATTGAATTTAGGAGTAAATAACTTTTAAATAGGTGTCCACTGTAGTGACCACTATGCACCACAGGGTTAAAATGCTCTCAGTGTTGATTTTACTGTATCAGAAGTTGGATGAATTTATTCTAAAGACTGAATAACAGCCCTTTTGAATCTAGTACCAGAGAGTTTTACGTTTAGTTAACGGGCTAATCGCGTAATATTCCACTTTATATTAAAAAAAGAGAAGGTGAGACATTAGTCAGACAGAGCTACAGTACTATTGACTTGGGCAACATGTAATGTAGAATAGCAAGAGTATTATTTAGTAAAAAATGTCATGTGCTACAGTACTAAGCATCTTTTTATCAGGGGGAACTACTTTGGCACAACACTGGAGCTGCGCTTTTACGCACAGGTTTTGGCGCAGCAGCCTGACCGCGCGATACAGGAGTTAAAAAAAAACACTTTGTGTGTCAAGATAAACTCGTCAGCTAGAATGTCATCTTTTTTGAGTGAGGAAACTTTTTGTTCATTTACTGAAACAACGATTTGTTCGGGTACACAGTGCTTAAACTCTGCAAGTAATAGAGAAGGCTATTAACTCCATTATCACTGGTTATACACTTTTGTGGGTAAACTGAAGTGCTTAAATTAATAAATGAATGAATGAAAAACAATAACTTACCAGAGGAACCTTTGCAGGTGAGGAAAGGTGAAGAATCAGTCACAGCTGCTGTCAATCAGAGAGCTGATTATCTAAACCTGCCTCTGATTGGTCCTTCACCTTATACATGGTTCCAGAGCCCACCCCCTACATGAGAGTATTCCAATCAAACAGCTTCTGTGTCTTTGAGCCTCATTCACTAATAAATGCGAAGAAATGTTCTCATTCCAAAAATAAATCACAAAATAAGAACCGTCGGATTCATGACGCATGCGCACCAGCCGTTTTTGTTCACTCCACCGTGCGTAAATGAATGAATCAGCATAAACTACGCCCCTATTCATATATGTATATCTCTATATAAAGACATTATTCATTTATTCATGGCAGGATAAGGATCCAGACTTAATCAGGTTTGTTTATAAGAGTTATAAAAATATTTTAAACCCCTAATATCTCTCATCCTGCAATCTGAGTTATTTTACGCGTCAACTTTTGTCTTTTCTTCAGTCTCTTGTCATTGTGTTATTATTATTATTAATATTTTTTGAGCTCTCAACGACTCACAAAGCACTTTTTTTCCATCATGCCAAATGCAATCAAACATGTCAGCTGTAAGATTATTGAGTTTTTGCTGACCGTATTAATCTCTAGCTTTATAAAAACAGTCTATGTACAGTCCAAATCTTAGTGAGATGTTACCAGATGATTTAAGTTTTTTTTTTCAAGCATCTGACAGAAACTGTAAATGAAAAACTTTAGAACATGATTAATTTAAGTGATGGAATTAATAGTGAAGTAAAGTAAGATGAAAGCTGGGGACCATGAAAATAGACAGCAGGCCACGATTGGCCCCCAGGCCTTAGTTTGGACACCCCTGAAGTTTTTGGCACTTTTGCCTGTGACCCTTGAACCAGGACTGAACCACAAACGTCAGAATGAAGATTTCAAACTCCTTCTACAGACCTCAGAAGTTCATTTGCATTTATTTTCATATTAAACAGTGTAATTATAAACATTTCATTCAATTACACTAAGCATGATAAATATGACGTAAAAATATTTTTAAAATCTACAAGTTTTAAGGACAGAATGAATTCACATCTCCTTTTGTGTCTTAATTTAACCGTTTTTTCAGCCGATGACGGTGATATGTTCCTCTGATCAACTCAGCTTTAAGTTACAAAATGAAACCTCATACCTAGTTACATCATTTCCCAATTTACAGACAGAAAAAATTAACATTTACATACATCAGTACAGTTCAACATTAAGTTACATTTCTCAAATGTGCAAGATTAAGCAAAAATGTATACTGTAGTCAAACAAAACAAGATCTCCTTAAATAAATGTTCAAGTTTAACTGAAGCACAGGCTGCTGGTTTCAAACAAAGGGTGACATTGTCTGAGATACTGTACAGTACATGTGTGTGTGTGTGTGCATGGATATTATCGACTACAGGAGAAGTATAGTTTGTTCATCAGCTTTAAAATGACAGAATTAATCAGAAACTGTAAATCCTACAGTTTAAATAACCAAGTGTTATACTTTTAAACATGAAACCTTGAGTTTGAAGCACAAGCTGCTTCACCACTTTGCATTTTTGCTACAGAAACTGATGATACACACACACACACATACACACAC
>RPOG01007126.1:0-10505 GCA_008086565.1 Thalassoma bifasciatum
GTGTGTGTGTGTGTGTGTGTGTGTGTGTGTGTGTGTGTGTGTGTGTGTGTGTGTGTGTCACACAGCTCTTTGTGTCATTGTGAGCTATTGAGAAGTGTTTCCTGTTCCCAGGAGCTGTCTCTCTCTCTCTCTCTCTCTCTCTCTCTCTCTCTCTCCGTTAGAGCAATTTATCTCAAATTATATTAAATCACATTCTCAATATTCTAATGTCAAATGTCAGATAATGAACAAACTGTTAAAAACTACCTTCACAAAAGAAACTATGCAAGTGGAGAAAAGAGGAAAAACAACAAGAAAAAGAAATTTAAAAAAGTCTGAGGTGGAATAAAAAGATCATTAAGCAGCAAAAATGGGTGAAAATTGGGAAAATCCTAGAATATAGTTGGAGAATTGCAAAAAATGGTTAAAGAGCAGGAAAAAAGGTAAGCAAAGAAGAAAAAATAAGATTGAGGTTGTAAAAATTGCCCAAAAAAGCAACAAAAATTGGCATTTAAATTGGGATAAAACCTGGAAATAATAAAAAATGAGCAAAAATGGTCCTAAAGTGGGGAAAAAAGAGTGAAAAGTAACAAAAATGGACAAAAAGCAACAAAAATTGGCAAGAATTTTATTTCAAGGTTAACTTTAAAAAATTCAGAAGGCAGCAAAATAGTGGTGAAATTGACGTAAAATATTGAAAAGTGGTAAAATTGACCCAAGTCAAAAAAAATGGAAAGACAGTTGGGATTCACTTGGAAAATAGTCATTTTGTGGCAAAACATCATCCAAAAGTGGCAAAAAATAGAGTGAGAAGTGAATAAAATGGCCAAAAAGCAACAAAAATTTGCAAGAAAATTTTGAAGGAACAATGAAAAACTTCAAAAAGAAGCAAAAATGTTGAAAAAAGAGACGAAAAATGAGCAAGAAATGGTCAAAAAGTGGCAAAAAAAAAGAGTGAAAAGTGACTTAAATGGACAAAAAGCATCAAAAAGTGGCAAGAATTTTATTTAAAGGAAACTTATATAAATTCAGAAAGAAGAATAATAGTGTTAAAATTGACCCAAGTCAACAAAAATGGAAAGACAGTTGGGATTTACCTTGGAAAATAGTCAGTTTATGGCAAAACATCATCCAAAAGTGGCAAAAAAAAGAGTGAAAAGTGAATAAAATGGCCAAAAAGCAACAAAAATTTGCAAGAAAATTTTGGAGGGAACAGTGAAAAACTTCAGAAAGTAGCAAAAATGGTGAAAAAAGAGACGAAAAATGAGCAAGAAGTGATCCAAAAGTGGGGAAAAAAAGAGTGAAAAGTGATTAAAATGGACAAAAAGCATCAAAAAATGGCAAGAATTTTATTTAAAGGAAACTTTTAAAAATTCAGAAAGAAGAATAATAGTGGAAAATTTTACGTAAAACATTGAAAAGTGGTAAAATTGACCCAAGTCAACAAAAATGGAAAGACAGTTGGGATTCACCTTGAAAAATAGTCAGTTTGTGGCAAAAAATCATCCAGAAGTGGCAAAAAAAGAGTGAGAAGTGAATAAAATGGCCAAAAAGCAACAAAAATTTGCAAAACAATTTTGAGGGAACAGTGAAAAACTTCAGAAAGTAGCAAAAATGGTGAAAAAAGAGACGAAAAATGAGCAAGAAATGGTCCAAAAGTGGCAATAAAAGAGTGAAAAGTGATTAAAATGGACAAAAAGCATCAAAAAGTGGCAGGAATTTCATTTCAAGGTTAACTTAAAAAAATTCAGAAAGAAGAATAATAGTGGGAAATTTTACGTAAAACATTGAAAAGTGGTTAAATTGACCCAAGTCAACAAAAATGGAAAAACTGTTGGGATTCACCTTGGAAAATAGTCAAAAGGCCAAAAAGCAACAAAAATTTGCAAGAAAATTTTGGAGGGAACATTGAAAAACTTCAGAAAGAAGCAAAAATGGTGAAAAAAAGAGACGAAAAACAGTGAAAAGTCGTTTAAAAAAATGCCCAAAGTCAACAAAACTGTCAAGAAAGTTGGGATTAAACTGGGAAAATATTCAGTTTGTTGCAAAACATCGTCCAAAAGTGGAAAAAAAAAAAGTGAACAGTGTCAAAAATGGCCCGAAAACAACAAAACCTGTCAAGAAAATTGGGAAAATTATGAGAGAATGGATGTTTTCAGTGTTTTCTAATCTCCAGCTGTGAATTCTGGGTAATAAAAATCTGTGCGGCTCAGATAAAAGTTTCCGACGTTGGCGCCTTCGGCCGTGAGCTCGTTTGTTCAGAGACTTTAAAGAGGAACCTTCAGGGGGGAACTTTGTCTTTCTCTGTTTCTCTCTGTCCTGTTTCAATGTGACACTGGTTCAGCCCGAGGTGATGCTAAGCTAACCGCTAAGTTTTTAATGACGCCAAAAAAAACAAAAAACACGTAAAGTGGGACAGAGACGGCGGTTTGAGCTCTTCGACCATCACAGCGATGAGCTCGTTAGCAGACGACGGCGTGATTAATGTTTCCTCTGAAGTTCACACTGACCCACTTCCTGTGTGTGTGTGTGTGTGTGTGTGTGTGTGTGTGTGTGTGTGTGTGTGTGAGTGTGTGTGTGTGATTACCTCCTGTTTCATCACACACTGAAGTGAGTGACAATAATTTCACACAGAAATTAATTAGCTCTTTTTTTCATCCCTGTGTTACTGGATTAAATGTAATAGAGCTTTCAAAATAAAAGTGGTAGTTATTTGGTGAAAGAGTTACCAAAATAAAAGTCCGTTTTTTTAGATTAAAGGCTGTAGAGTTACCACAATAAAAGTCTTTTTTTTACTTTAAGGGGCGTAGATTTACCAAAAAAAAGTGTGTCGGATTTAATGTGACAGAGTTACCAAAATAAAAGGCTTTTATTTTTTTGGGACTAAGTGACTAATTAATTTTTTTTTAGAGTTACCAAAATAAAACTCATTGTTCTTCTGGGTAAATGTTATTAAGTTGCCAAATGAGAATCACAGTTTGTCTGGGTTTAATTTTAGAGAGTTTCCAAAATAAGAGTCATTGTGTGTTGGGATTTCAGGTCATAGAGTTAACAAAATAAAAGTCATTGTTTTCTGGATGTAATTTCAAAGTGTTTCCAAAATAAAAGCCATAGTTTTTTTGGTATGTAAGGTCAAATAATTAGTATTAAAAAAGTTATGGTTTTTCTGAATGAAATGTTATGGAGTTACCAAAATAAAAGCCATAGTTTGTCAGGATTAAATGTTATAAGGTTACCAAAATAAAATAGTGGTTTTTTTCAATTAAAGGGTAATAGAGTTAACAAAATAAGAGTCACCGTTTCCGTTGATTAAATGTTAAAGATGTCAAAATTAAAGAAATAGTTTTTCTGGAATAAATGCCAAAGAGTTATCAAAATAAAAGTCATCGTTTTTTTATGTATAAGGTCAAATAATTAGAATAAAAAAAACATGTTTTTTCTGAATCAAATGTTATGGAGTTACCAAAATAAAAGCCATATTTTTATGGGATTAAACATTACAGTTACCAAAACAAAAAATAAACTTTCAGGGGATTTGAGGTCATAGAGTTATCAAAATAAAGGTCATAGTTTGTCTTGATTAAATGTTGTAAGGTTACCAAAACAAATGTATTAGTTTTGTTTTGTTTGTTTTTTAATTAAAGGGTAATAGAGTTAACAAAATAAAAGTCACATTTTCTGTTTATTAAATGTTAAAGATGTCAAAATAGAGAAATGTTTTTTCTTGAATAAATGTCAAAGTGTTACCAAAATTAAAGTCATAGTTTTTCTGAATTAAAGCTTCATCACTGGTCCAATTAAAGAGCTGTACGTCAGTTTTACACATTAATAATTTCACGTTAGTTTTTAATGTTTGTTAAAGCTCAGGTTGTTATTCCAGAGACTGGAGCCTCAGTGAACTGAATCTGAACAGATTTTTTTTTTTTTCAACAAATCTGCTGAAAGGAAACAGATCCTGTTTATGAAATTAATCCTAAAGCATTGCTCTAAATAAAGTTAAAGAATAAAGCTGATTTCAAACATGTCTGTTTTCAAACAGAGCCTGAGGATCAGTTTTATTCTGGTCTGTTTCCAGAGTTTATCTCCAAATACTGTTAGAGAGGAAAGATATAACAGAAACATTTCTCATCTTTAAATCTTATATTTCTGATATTAATAACACGCAGTTTGTTTCCCAGTTTTACGGTGGCTGAGAGGTGCAAACCAAGATTACAGAGTTTGAAACACTTTAACAAACCTGAAATAAATTATATATGAAACATTTCTACAATTAAAAAAATGAAGTTAAATTACCAAATACTTTTACCAAGGATGATACAAATAAACAATATGCAAACACTTTTAAAAGTCCTGAAACACGTTACACTGCAAAAACTGAATTCTAAGCAAGTCATTCTGTCTTATTTGTAGTAAAAATTGTCTTATTGTTCTTAATTTGAGCCACATTCACCAGACCAGGTCATAAAAATGTCTTATTTCAAGTTTTTTTTAAGACAAAAATGAGGTGTAAATTGCTTGTAACAAGTCAAAAAAATCAGCCAATGGGATAAGACGAATTCACCCGGGAAGTTTCTTGAAATTAGAAAGATGTCTTAAAACAAGAATCTTTTATCTTATCCCATTGGCAGATTTGTTTTTACTTGTTACAAACAATTTACACCTCATTTTTGTCTTTAAACAACTTGAAATGAGACATTTTTATGACCTTGTCTTGTAAATGTGGCTCAAATCAAGAATAGTCAGACACATTTTACTAAAAAAAAGACAGAATGACTTGCTTAGATTTCAGTTTTTGCAGTGTAAGAACCGAGGTCAGGCTTTTATTTTGAAGGAAGAGTTTGCTGCTAACCAATAGGAAGCAGGAGTAAACAGTGGGCGGAGACTTGTGTTGGAAAAACTTTTGACCAAAGGTTAAAGTAAAGTTTCTTGTGTCTTTTTAACCCTAAAAAACACGACTTTAACTTTTATGAAGTTAGACGTTGAAGTCAGACCTTGGTGTTTGAGGCCCCGCCCCCACAAACATGTCATCAACCAGGGAGAAGATTCTTAAGTGATGACATCATCAACTTTGGAGACTTTTAAGAGTACTGTCTCTTTAAAAATACGTGAAACAGTTTCTGAGATTCAGATGAGTCAGCGGCTGGAGGCAACACACACACACACACACACACACACACACACACGCACACACACACTTGGTCAGACTGCAAACAGTGTGTCAATGTGAACAAGCAGATGATTACCGCTGAGCAAATACAGACACTCAGCTGGCTCCAAACACACACACACACACACACACACACACACACACACACACACACACACACACACACACACACACACTGTGGGTAATCGATGTGAGGACAGATATAAACAGCAGCAGGTGTAGAGTAACACGCTGACTGGCAAGTGTGAGGTGTGCGTTTTAGCGCACTTTCTGTGTGTGTGTGTGTGTGTGTGTGTGTGTGTGTTTTACGGTGTTTGGTTTAAAGTGACAGTAACATTCCTGTGAGCTCTGCTTCATGTCACTGAGACACAAACACTCAGAGTTTAAACATCTTTAAACTCTTCACCTGAGTCTGAAACATTAAAACTATAATTCAACTTCAGCATCTTTCATCCAGTGCTGCACTGACATTTCTGGATTCTGAGTCATGAGGAAAGAAAAAGAATTGTCAAAGTTTCTGCAGGAAAAGTGAATCCAACTGTATAAAACAGGAAAGGGATATAAAAAGATATCCAAGGAACTGAGGATGCCAATAAGCAGAGTTCAAACTCTAATGAAGAAGTGGAAAATGAGGGATTCTGTTGAAACCAAACCACGGTCAGGTAGACCAACAAACATTTCAGCTACAACTGACAGGAAAATTGTTCTAGATGCAAAGAAAAACCCACAAATAACTTCAGCTGAAATACAGGACTCTCTGAAAGAATGTGGTCTCTGGACATTTTTCTCAAAATTTCCTCTTTACTTCAAAATTTTGAATTTCTCATCTAAAAATTCTGACTTTTTGTCTCATTTCTACTTCTTATCTGAGAATTTTGACATTTTTGTCTCATATTTTTGACCTGTTATCTCAACAGTTCAGCTCCACTATCCCAAATTTTTAACTTTTTTATCTTTAGATTCTGATTTAACTATCTTAAAATTGGATTTTTTTCAACTTAAAACCTCAAGTTTTATTTCATAATTCTTACTTTATTTTTCTCGTAGATTTGACCGTATAAACTGGATTTCGACTACCCCTAATTTTTGACCTTTTACCAAAATATCCCTCATTTTTACCTCAGAATTTTGAACTTTTGAACTTTTTATCTCACAGTTTTGCCTTTTTTCCGGCTGAAATACAGGACTCTGAAAGAATGTGATCTGGCTGTTTCAAGATGCACAATAAGGAGGCACTTGAGGAAAAATGGGCTGTTTGGTCAGTATTGGACGTTAATGTCATATCACAGGTATAATGTTTACAATTCTGGTCTCTGAGGTGAATGTGTGATGGAATATTTTGGGATGTTATGGTTTAAAAAAAGATCAGAGAGTAATGGAGTATTCGTTAATTGAGTATTACAAGTATTCGAGTACAGGGTTTACAGCAAATTCCCATCTATTCTGTAGAGAATGAAAACACGTGAGGAGGATTATTACACATCAACACAGTTATTTCATGTCCCTGTAGGCGAAAAACTGAGTCCAGGTTTTATTATCAGGAGACTTTAAACACACACACACAGTCAGCTGACCTCATGTGGAAGATATTTACTGCCTCTCTAGCCCTCGTCCATTTGTCTCTCTAAAACAACAAAAACAGAAACCCCGCCAAAGTAAAACACACACTAAGTTTTCCACGGTCACTTAGAGAGATGTCTGTATTTATTCTAAAATTAGATTATTCTCGTGGTTTTAAAGAGAGACTGTTATATTAAGACAGCACACAGAGATCTGGTCTCAGTCAAAATAAAGAAAAGAAAGAAAATGACTGAAGTTTTAATAGATAAAGCTTTGTTGACAGATTTGAACTTAGGGTCTGGATTTAGTGAGAGAAGAGTTAAAGTAGATTTACAGTCAGAGAGGGTTCGACCAATCAGGAGCATGCATGCAGAACAGTCTGTTTGGAGAGCAACAGCAGGAGTTCTAGAACTCTGACATCATAAAGGGGCAAACTCTGAGACGAAGGGACGAACTCTGACATCATAAAGGGACAAACTCTGACATCATAAAGGGACAAACTCCTCGACCTTTACTCCAGTGATTCTCAAACTTTTTGAGTCTTGACCCCCAATTTAACATGCAATGGTATCTTGGACCCCCAGGATTTGTTTATTTATTTATTTATTTATTTCGAGTTAAAGAAAACAACACATCCAAATTAAAGCCTTAACAAAGCAGTGGGAATAAAAACAGCCCGTGTTTTATTTTGAAAGTTTATGCTGCCAAACCTGAGAAAGAAAGGGTTAACACAGACAGGTCTTTCCATTTTTGTGTTAGAATTAGATCCATGCTAATGCTCCTGGTTTCAGCGTCAATAACACACACTAAAGATGTTGTTTTCGGCAGGTGAAGTGTGAGCGTCGCAGGTGTGTGTGTGTGTGTGTGTGTGTGTGTGTGTGTGTGTGTGTGTGTGGTTATTCTCTCTCTTCCTCCCTCTTTGTTCCCCTTTGCATCATCTCCTCTCTCCTCACTAACAGTTGCCCTACATATCCAAGGATAGATAATGTTGCATCACGAAGCATGAGAGAGAAACACACACACACACACACACACACACACACATACACACACACACACACACACTCACAGAGGTGGATTAATTATTATTCGGTTGCCAAGGAGATGATGGAAGAACGAGCAAATCTGTCAGCTCCCCAAAGAGACGCCTCACACTTCATCCTCTCTCTCTCTGTCTCTTTATCTCGTTCTACCACTTTAAAGCTGGGTTGGCGTTGAGTGTGTGTGTGTGTGTGTGTGTGTGTGTGAGTGTGTGTGTGTGTGTGTGTGTGTGTGTGTGTGTGTGTGCGTTATCTCTCATATATGTAATTGTTACCATGGTGAAGATAATCCAGGCTTAAATCACGCCGTTATCGTTGAAACCGTGTCGATCTCTTCAGTTCTGGTTGGAGAGCTGAAAACGTTTGTGACCATTTCTGAAAAAAAACGTCCGTAATTTCTCTAAATCTGAGGGATTAACGTGGTTTAATCTGGAAAAACAGAAGTTTCCTGTGACGGATTTGAAAACTATAACACAAAAATGAAATAACAAAATGTTAGCCTATTAGCAAGTTAGCCGAATTAGAGAAGAAAATAAAGCAATGTTAGCACGTTAGCTTGATAGTTTGAACCCCCAAATGAAATAACGTCTTAGCCTATTAGCTTGTATTCCAGAAAACAAGACAAAATAAGACAATGTTAGCTTGTTAGCTTGTTAGCCCAAACACAGAAATTGAACAAAAAGTGTAGCCTGTTAGCATTTTAGCAAGAATCCAGAAATGAAGTAAGACAATGTTAGCCTGTTAGCTTGTAGGCTTTTTTTAGCCAGAACACAAAAATGAAAGAAGGAGCATTTTAACTAGTTAGGTTGTTATCCAGAAAACAGATGTGAAATAATAAAACATTAGCCTGTTAGCTAGCCAGAACACAGAAATTAAATGAGAAAATGTAAACTAGTTAGCTCTTAAGCTAAAACACAGAATTGAAATAAGACAATGTTAGCTAGTTTGTTTTAGCCAAAACAAGAAAATGAAATAAGTTAAAGAAAATTATATCCTGATTGTTTTTTAGCTTGTTCGCCAAAACACACTAAATAGAAAGAGAAAATGTTAGCCTGTCCGCTTGTTAGCATGTTAGCTCGTTAGCATGCAAATTGAGAATGAGCTCCCAGCTGTTTGCACCAGTCAGTGAGGTCAAAGGTCAAAGGTCAAAGGTCACAGCTCTGCCCTGCAGCCTGATTGTTAGAGTCAAACAGGAAACTGTGAAGGACAGAACCACCAAAATAAGAGCTGGAGGATTACGAGGACACACAAGGAGGGAGAGAGAGAGAGTGTGTGTGTGTGTGTGTGTTTGTCCTTCTAGTTTCACCTCCTTCACCTCCTCTGTCACTTTTATTCAGTGTGTGTGTGTGTGTGTGTGTGTGTGTGTGAGCCTGAGGGGTTGAAGCATCAGTTGGTGGTCTCAGTATTGTCTGCAGTGTGTGTTTTTCTATGTGTGTGTGTGTGTGTGTGTGTGTGTGTGTGTTGGGGGATGGGGAAGGAACTAATAAGCTTAACTGCCCCCCCCCCCCAGGGGCTGATGGTTGAGTGAACAATGTTTAGTGTCTGTGTCTGAAGGAGCTAAATGGATAAGATGGTCCTCAATCACACACACACACACACACACACACACACACACACACACACACTCTTCTTTGTCTGTTCTGGTCAGTTTCTGTTTATTATTGTTGATGAACGAGTGAATATTGAGGTGTGTGTGTTTCATATTCTCGTCACTTTTCACTCCTATTTTCCACTTTTGTATAATTTTTGCTTTTTTTTTTTCCTCCCAATGATCTTGCAAGTCTTTGCTGACCTGAGACCATTTTTTCCTCCTCTAACTAATTTTTATTTCTCCTCTTTGCTGTTTTTTCCTCTTTTCTCCACTTGTATAGTTTCTTTTGTAAAGGTAGTTTTTAACAGTTTGTCTCTTTGAGTAACTCTGGTGTAGAACAGAAACATCTGTAGCTGATATTTTAACACATTTATAGAAATATTTCAGTCTGACATCAGAATATTCTGGATGCCAGTTTTAGCCATTTTTACTACCTCAAAGTCATTTTTATTGCCACGCTTTGTCTCTTTTTGACACTTTCCGCTCTTTTTTCCCACTTTTGGACCATTTTTTGTTACATTCTGACTATTGTCCAAGTTTTATCCAAACTTTTTTGCTATTTTTTGTTTGCTTTGGCCATTTATAACCTTCTTTAAAGGGACAGTACGCTGCTTTAAAGAAACAGTACACTGCTTTAAAGGGACAGTACGCTGGTTTAAAGGGACAGTACGCTGGTTTAAAGGGACAGTACGCTGGTTTAAAGGGACAGTACGCTGCTTTAAAGGGACAGTACACTGCTTTAAAGGGACAGTATACTGCTTTAAAGGGACAGTACGCTGGTTTAAAGGGACAGTATGCTGCTTTAAAGGGACAGTACACTGCTTTAAAGGGACAGTACGCTGCTTTAAAGGGACAGTACGCTGCTTTAAAGGGACAGTACCCTGCTTTAAAGGGACAGTACGCTGCTTTAAAGGGACAGTACGCTTCTTTAAAGGGACAGTACGCTGCTTTAAAGGGACAGTACCCTGCTTTAAAGGGACAGTACGCTGCTTTAAAGGGACAGTACGCTTCTTTAAAGGGACAGTACACTGCTGTAAAGGGACAGTACGCTGCTTTAAAGGGACAGTACGCTGCTTGAAAGGGACTATAGGCTGCTTTAAAGGGACAGTACACTGCTGTAAAGGGACAGTATATTGCTTTAAAGGCACAGTATGCTGCTGTAAAGGGA
>RPOG01007127.1:0-19786 GCA_008086565.1 Thalassoma bifasciatum
ACCGGGCTGCAGTGCCGATGCGCCACCGTGCAGCCCCAGGTGAGAGCCTCCTATTGGATAATTACTGCATGGGCCATTATCCCTCAGCTGCCAACAAGTTATTTAACCCCAGCTTATGCAATAACTTCTCACTTCTTAAACAACCATGGAGAGAGACTCATCCTGTGGTCATGGAAAAGATGTTGGTCTGTTTAAGAAGGGTCAAATCATCAAGCAGAAAAATATCTAGGGAGATTGCAGAGACTAATAAAATCAGAACTGCCCAACGCATTTTTAAAAACTGGAAGGATGGTGGGGAACCATTGTCTTGGGCACATCAGGGTAAGAAGAGAGGCAGGTGAAGTGAAGCACCCATCATGCCTAGTGCCTACTGTACAAGCCTGTGGGGGCAGTGTTATGATCTGGGGTTGCTGCAGTTGCCCAGGTCTAGGCTCAGCAACATGATGTTCCCAAAGAATGAGGTCAGCTGACTACCTGAATATACCCAATGACCAGTTTATTAATGGCACGTGTCCTTAATGGCACGGGCATATTCCAAGATGACAATGCCAGGATTCATGGGGCCCAAATATTGAAAGAGTGGTTCAGGGAGCATGAGACATCTTTTTCACACATGGGTTGGCCACCACAGAGTCCAGACCTTCACCCCATTGAGAATCTTTGGGATGTTCTGGAGAAGACTTTGTGCAGTGGTCAGACTCTCTCATCATCAATACTTGATCCAGGGGAAAAATTAATGCAACACTGGATGTAAATGAATCTTGTGACATTGCAGAAGCTCATTGAGACCATGCAACAGTGAATGTGTTCTGTAATCAAAACCAAAGGTGGTCCAACGAAATCGTGACTTTTTTGTGGCAAGGCAGTGTAAATAGCAGTGTCAAGACGACCCAAATCACTGTACATTGCAAGTATTTTATGTAAAACATTGATGTATGAACCTCTGTATTATCTGACTGGCCTAATACCAAATGCACAATAACAAGGTACTTTCTTACATGATGGGTCCCTGCATCCATCTCTCCATTAGTTTTGGGGTCCTTGGTCTAAAAAAAGACCCCTTACTTCAACTACCAAACTTATCTGGGTTTTTCCTTCACTTGTTTTGCTTGTGAAAGACAGAAGCCCATGTTGGGAACTCTGAATAGAGAAATGCAGAGTAAACAGTTTCCCTCTTATTTTCAGGAGATTCTACCAGACTTCTTCTCGACAGGAGTGACTCATAAGTCTTGTTCTAACTTGAGATAATTAGGATCAGCGTTCCATGCAGTAGTTGTGCAAACATGCCTCTCAAACTTTAATACAAGCTGGGATTTAAGCTGTTATTCTTCCCAGCAGTTGTGGAAAAACACTGTGAGGACCAATGTGCTGGTTTTTGTTTTGTTAAATCTAGCACTTCGTTTTTCAGCTTCACTGTACTCTAATTGCATAAGACCCTATCTTCTTGTGCTAAACAAAACAGTCTGAAATTATTTCTGAAAGTATGATGTACAACCACAGTCTAGATTTTATTTATTAGTTCCACCTCATTTAGCTACACTTTTTAAGACCCACCAAGATAACAATACATCAATATGCTCATGCTTTTAGAACATTTCGGTGCTAAAACTCCTATAAATGATCTGTATGCAGAACTTACACATTAGTATGTGTGGCCCCAAGTACCTTATCTTACTTGGTCCATCTCCACTTTTTCCCCATTAAATTACACTTGTGAGGGTCTGTGAGGCCTGGTTAAAGTCTACAGTCGTGCTTATAAGTTTAAATACCTTGGCAGAATTTTAGATTTCTTGGCCTTTTTTCAGAGATTATGAGTGATAACACAAAAATGCTGCTTTCATTCATGGTTAGTGGTTGGGTGAAGCCATTTGTTAACAAAAAATGTGTTAGCTCTTTTTAAATCATAATGACCATATAAACTTCCAAAATGACCCTGATCAAAATTTTATATACCCCAGTTCTTAATACTGTATATTGCCCCCATTAACATTAATGACAGCTAGAAGTCTTGTGTGGTCATTGTGGATGACGCTTTTTTTTTCTCAAATGGTAAAACTGCCCATTCTTCTCGGCAAAAAGCCTCCAGTTCCTGTAAAGTCTTAGGTTGTCACACATGAACTGCAGGTTTGAGATCTCCCCAGGGTGGCTCGGTGATATTTAGGCCAGGAGACTGAGATGGCCACTCCAGAACCTTTACATAAATCTGCTGTAGCCAACGACAGACCGATTTGGCCTTGTGTTTTGGATCATTGTCATGCTGGAACATGAAGCTGTGCACAGCTTCTGGGCATCAGCCCTCATCATCACTGATGAGTGTAAATTTTTCCTCCAGTATTTTCTGATAATATGCTGCATTTAATTTACCATTAATTTTGACCAATTTCCCTGAGCCTTTGTAGCTCACACTTCCCTAAAACATCAGTTATCTACCTCTTTGTTTTACAGTAGTAATGGTGGACCTTTCATTATAAGCCTTGTTGACTCCTCTCCAAATGTTAAGTTAATGGTTAAGGCCAAAGAGTTCAATTTTGGTCTCATCACTCTAAATGACTTTATTCCAGAGGTTTTGAGCCTTGTCTCTGTGCTGTTTGGCGTATTATAAGAGGGATACTTTGTGGCATTTGCATAGAAAGGGCTTTCTTCTGGCGACTCAACCACGCAGCCCATTTTTCTTCGAGTGCCTCCTTATTGTTGATCTTGAAACAGCCAGACCACATTCTTTCAGGGAGTTCTGTATTCCAGCTGAAGCTATTTGTGCGTTGTCCCTAACATTTTCCCTGGCAGTTGTAGCTAAATTTTTCATTGGCTTACCTGACCATGATTTGGTTTCTACAGAATTCCTCATTTTCCACCTCTTGATAAGAGTTTAACACTGCTTATTGGCATCCTCAATCCCTTGGATATCTTTTTCTATCCCTTTCCTGTTTCATACAGTTCCCTTACCTTTTCCTCTAGATCCTTTAACAATTCTTTTGCTTTCCCCATGACTCTCAGTGCAGCACTGGGTTAAAGATGCAAGCGTATGTCAGGAGCTCTGAAACTCACTGACCTTTCATGCACACACACACTGAGTATAGGCAAATATATCACAGGTGAGGATGGTTACCTTTAGTAGCCATTCAAACACATTTATGACACTTTGTGTACACATTTTCAGGTCAAAATCACCAGAGTATGTAAACATTTGATCAGGGTCATTTTGGAAGTTTCTATTTTGATTATGATTCAAAAAGAGTAAACAGTTGTTTGACAATGATTGGCTTGAACCAACCATTAACCATTAGTGACAGAAAAGTTTTTGTGTTGTCTTTCATATTCTCTAAAAAATGACCAAGAAATCATAAATTCTGCTGGAGTATGTAAACTTATGAGCACAACTGTTGTTAATTTGATGAAGTTCCAAGGTCATACTGGATGAACTACTTTTGGATTATTTCCCCAAACCATGTCAAATTTGATATTTGTTTAGACAAGAACTAAACAATAGTGCGCTTTTACACTTCCAGTCTCTTTAACCCATCCACACCACATTCAGGTCAGAGTTAAATAGTAAGAACCATCAGATTCATACCAATCCACACACCACTGGCCAACAGTGGGAGCAATTTGGGGTTCAATTGCCCAAGGACAATGTGGCGCGTGACTGCAGGAGCTGGCATTGAACCCTGGACAGTCAAGATGACTACTCTTCCTCTGAGTCACAACTGCCTCAATCACGACTACAGATACTTTATTTCATTACACAGCAGCAAAATTACATTTCAGTTTCATTCTGTCCAAGAAACATAAAGAAGACAATGACATACAACAGGGGGAGGATAGGAACAGGAGGACTGTGGGACAACCAGTGTGCGCCCCTGTTTCATTAGATTTTAGATTTTCACAAAAGTTTAGGGATGTGGAAGCAAGCACTTAAATTTGCATAATACACCATAAAACAGCAATTTATTCATAAATCTACTCCATATTTCGTTTAAAATTGTCATGTATGGTGTGAGTGTTGAATTAAATACATTTTTAGGAAAAATGGACAGTAATATTATCGTTGATTTTTGATGCAGTCTCTTTAATAGATGTATATTGTATTTTGCAGAAAAAGAAAGAAGAACCCATGACAAGGCCTGAGAAATAAGAACTACTTCTTTCATTTTCCCCTAACATGTGATTAAATGGTGTGAATGCATGCTCGTGTTCTGCACATGATTTAGCAGATGCAGAGCAACCACAAGCCCCATGATACATGTATATATTCCAGAGTTGAAGTCTAAGTTGGGCTTGTTTTGGAGCCACACATCTCCAACACTTGGCCACTGTTCCCAGCTCCCTGGTAATGATTGGCTGACGAGCAGGTGGGTGGGTCAGCAGAAAAGCAAACATTGCCACAGGCTTTGCCACTCTGTACCTGTGTGTGTGCAGCCTTCAGTTCACTTCAGGCGCAGGCTGGATACCCTCTCTCTACACTCTTTACAGTCCAACCAGCTTTTTCCTTTTTGAGGACCACTGGCAGACATGAGGACCACTGTGGTAACTGTTGTCATGGTGATGTGCGGGATGATGGTGGACGCTGATGTGAAGCCGCAGAAAGACTTCAACTTGCAGAGGGTAACACAGACAAACACACATTCCGATTTTTCACTGCATATTGGATGATGTCATATTTGTGGAACCCCAGTGTTACATACATGTGATAAATAATTATGTTTGTGTGTGTGTGTGTGTGTGTGTGTGTGTGTGTGTGTGTGTGTGTGTGTTTGGGAGTGTGTCACCATGTATGAGACTCTATACATGAGCCCATTGTTCAGTGAGGGTCATCATTGTTTGAGGAAAGCTTAAAGTTTGAGACTTAAAAAAACAAGTTGTCTTAAAGTCTTGACTCAACTAAAGCTGTTTGGCTTAACAGATCAGAGCATCTTTGTCTTCATGTCCCTTCATGTGAAAGGTTAATAGAGGCCGTTCTGACTCTTCTCAGAGTAAATGTCCAAAATGAAGATGACTCCTACTTGGTTTTGTTAGTTTCTATTGATCTACGGGAGCCCTGAGCAGACATACATAAATATACATAAGATTTTACTTACTCTGTTGGCTGGGGGTAACTGAAAAGTTCCAGCTGTTTTCTTGGGATCTTTACTCAGCGAGTCATACTTCAAATTCCCAGAGTTGCAAAAGAAAGTTCCTTTTTCTAAACTGTCATTATTAATGATCTTGTTGTCTTGAAAAAACAAGAGTCATAGTTTGGTGATGATATAATTATTTAACCACCTGAGTGAGATCGGGGCTTTTGTCTGGTGTGCCTTTTTTCTATTTGGGATCAGTAAGACCTAATTAGTATAAAAGCTAAACTTATTCTTAAACAACTACTTGTATTTAGTTATAAGTGTTATAATTCATAACTAAACTTTTTTTTTCCCACTGAAATTGGTGCAAAGTTGTGATTTCACCCAAAAATGATGTGGAACTTGTCTCTAGATGTGGCTCAT
This sequence comes from Thalassoma bifasciatum, assembly GCA_008086565.1. Lineage (NCBI taxonomy): Eukaryota > Metazoa > Chordata > Actinopteri > Labriformes > Labridae > Thalassoma > Thalassoma bifasciatum. Next base: position 5,478 of record RPOG01007127.1, read on the forward strand.
AGTTCAAAGCTCTAAAAATAAAGTATCATGGGTCTGAGGGGCAGAAATGTAAGGTCAACATAAGTGGATGATGGAGCTTAAGAGGTCAATTCGTCTTGTGTGGTAAACTTATCCGATTAAAAATGAGAAATCACATCACAGAGTAACTAAATTGATAATGATACGGATGTATGTCCACTTAGGGCCTCTGTAGTTTTCTGTTTTTTTCCTCTGGATTACTTTGTCTGTTCTTTTCTCACAGATCCTGAAGCAGCTTGGGAGAAAATCTGTTTTGAGCTCACATAAAGTGAAATACTGTCATTTGTATAAAGTCAGCTTCTTTATAGTCTTCACACACTGTAAAGATTGTAAAAAAATACAGGTGGAAGTGATGTGGTTGTTGACACCACTGCTGAAATACAGCATGTTTTTTTCCTACTCAGGATATTTGGGCTGAAAATATACAGATGCTAAAAATATATTTGAGCAAACACAGCAGCCATAAATGGTTCATTTTTACTCCAATGCTTAGTGATAGATGGACAAAAAAGAAATGTAATATTTTTTTGTCAAAGAGCTCTAATATTATTCGATTAAGTGCTAAAAAGCAAATGAATCAGTGGCATTTCCATAAATACTGTATGACAGGTTAACACAGCGTAAACCTCAATGCCTCCTTAAATACTCTCTTCCTCACAAACCCTGCGGCTGAAAACAGTTAATTTCTCTTTCAGTTTGAGCAATCTTTGCAAATCTGAACTCTTGTTTCAACAAATGAATCATCCTTAAAGTAAACCTATGACAGTTGAGGTTTTTGTTTGTAGTATGAGCCACGGGGCTTTGTTGGGTAAAGTATTTCTTTGGTTGACAATCATTTCAAACAGTGATTCCCAACCTGTGGGCTACGGCCCCTTGGTGGACCGCAAAGGTATTACAAGTAGGCTGCCAAAAATATTATGATTTTAGTGGGAGGATGGGGTGGGGGTAACGTATTTATATAAAGATAAGATATAGACAGAATAACATTTTAAATGTCAAAACTGAGTTAACAGGAATCTAAAAATGTTCCAAAATCTATATATAAAAATGTACTGAGAGCTCAGAAGGCTTTATATGGCTTCCATATTTATGGGGACAGTTATGTGCTACAACAATTTATGAGACTCAAAAGTGGTCTCTGAGTTGGAAAACATTTGGAACCACTGATTTAAAGGACAAAAACTTGCTAGCCTTCCTTAAAATATCACAAACTACTTATTCTGTTTGATTCATCAGACATTAAGATGTGTGAGGAAGGTTTTCAGATACAAAGAACAAGTGAAACACCTTCTTTGAGAGCATTCAGTAGCCAAATAAAGGCTTCTTCTGTCATTTTGACTGTCTGGTTGTGTGTTAGTTTGCAGGGAGGTGGTACCGGGTTGGACTTGCCTACGATTCTCCCAAATTTGTCCCCTTCAGGGGGCTGGTGAAGGCCTCCATGGGCATGATTTCACCTCTGTCCAATGGCAATGTTAACCTCACAATGTGGGATGCCACGTGAGTAATTTTGTATCAGGTAGAAAAATCAAGTACATGAAGTTCAGAGGAAACCAATACAGTCTGTTTTTTTTCTGTGTGTTCTTCAGACCTCTAGGCTGCACAAGACGACTGTACCAGTATGAGAAGACCAACACACCTGGACAGTTCACTTACTTTAGTTCACGTAAGTCTGTACAAATATTTGACCTGACTTATGAGACTCATCTGAACAGGACTTCTGGAGCCACTGTCAGGGTTCAAACTGGGCTGCTGAGTCCAGGGATTATGTGAGAACACACGTACAAATAAACACTGTTGATATTAGTGGTGGGCAGATTGATCTAAAATATCAATATATTGATATCAATTGGTTGAATTGGTTTCAGTATTGATCAATACTTGTGCGATGAGATAAATTCTTCAAATTATCAGAATAGTGCTGAATTCATAAAAAATCCTCTATTTCCTCTATTTAACCAGGAAAGTCCCTCTGAGATTAAGAACCTCTTTTTCAAGGGGGTCCTGGCCAAGAGGGAGCAAAAAATTACAATTTCATCACAATATAAAATGACATACAAATTCGATAAAACAGTTAGAGGTTAAAGAGGCTATCTCAAGTGCTCTCAGTCTGGATTTAAAGTCATTCAATGAGATGAGTTCTGTTTGTTTCCAGTCCTTTTGCGACTGGTTCCATGCTGAAGGGGCATACTTGAGGATTTTCCTTGAGTTGAAAAATGTGTCATTTTGTCAGTGTTTTGTATTGTGCAATGTATACATGTATATATACATGTATAATTTCTGAGAAAAGGTCAAAAAATCAGAAAATTCTGCCGGAGGGGGTGTAAACATTTAGGCACAACTATATGTATATATAACCACACACACACATGATAAATCTCATATCCATATATGAGATTTAAATTACTTTATTTATATTTACTATATATACACTTCCGTTCAAAAGTTTTAGATAGCCCCAATTTTTCCTGTTATTTATTGCAATGCAAGTCACTCAAGTCCAATCAGTAGCTTGAAATGATACAACGGTAAGTGGTGAACTACCAGAGGGTAAAATAAAAAGTAAGGTTACCCAAAACTGAAAAACAGAGAACATTTCAGAACAATAACACAAAATGGGTTAACAATTGATAGCTGTCCTGCAGCAACGGAGGGTGACCAAGCCTTAAAAAGCTGCTGCTACTAATTCCTACAGGTGTTCCAAGTTTGCTTGATTACTAACAAGCCCCTCTGTCAGCATAAAAGCAGTGTTTGAACACAATGTGGTACCATACCCTCGTGAGCATCAGTTGAACAGTATTGTACTGCAGAAAGTAGTGTGTTGCTCCAGAAATGGCAAGAAAAAGGCAATTAACAGTGGATGAGAGACAGACCATCATAACACTGAAAAATGTAGCTCTTTCCTACAGAGAAATTGCAAAGAAAGTAAAGGTGTCAGTGAGTACAGTTTCCTTCAGCATCAAAAGGAAGTCAGAAACTGGGACAAACTTTGACAGGAAGAGGTCTGGCAGACCCAAAGCCACAACTGAATCAGAGGACAAGTTTCTGAGAGTCAACAGTTTGTGTGATAGGCAGCTCACAGGACAACAGCTTCAAGCACAGCTTAATAGTGGTCGTAGTAAGTAAGTCTCTATTTCAACTGTGAAGAGAGGACTTGGAGCTGCGGGTTTGACTGGACGAGTTACAGCAAGAAAACCATTGCTAAGACGTCAGAATAAGACAAAGAGGCTTTCCTGGGTCAAGAAACACTGCCATTGGACGACTGAAGACTGGAAAAAGGTATTATGGACTGATGAATCAAAATTTGAAATCTTGGGTTCATCAGGCAGGATCTTTGTACGGCGTAGAGTAGATGAAAGGATGCTTCCACAGTGTGTGGCTTCAACTGTCAAACATGGAGGAGGAAGTGTGATGGTCTGGGCTTGTTTTGCTGGATCCAGGGTTGGTTACTTGTTCAGAGTGAGAGGCACCCTGAACCAAAACGGCTACCACAGCATCCTGCAGCGCCATGAAATACCCTCTGGTATGTGTCTAGTTGGTCAGGGGTTCATCTTACAGCAAGATAATGACACAAAACATAAGTCCAAGCTATGCCAGAACTATCTTGTGAAAAAAGAACAAGCTGGTAAAGTTGAAAACATGGAGTGGCCAGCACAGTCTCCAGTCTTAAACCCCATTGAGCTTGTTTGGGATGAAATGGACAGAAGAGTGAAAGCAAAGCAACCCACAAGTGCCACACATTTATGGAAACTTCTGCAACAGACATGGGAAGAACTTTCTGAAGAATATTTATTTCTATTGTAGAAAGAATGCCACGTGTGTGTTCAGCTGTTATATCTGCCAAAGGTGGCTACTTTGATGAGTCAACACTTTAGAATACATTTTGGTTTATAAATTAATTCCATAATTTCTTTTTTGACTCTAATTGCTCATTTGTACTATGCTTTGACGTCTGAGTGCAATGAGACATTGAACAGCATAATAATTGACTGTAGGTGTGAGTGCGTGTGTGAATGGTTGTTTGTCTAAATGTCAGCCCTGCGATTGACTGGCGACCAATCCAGGGTGTACCCCACCTCTCGCCCAATGACAGCTGGGATAGGCTCCAGCCACCCGCGACCCTGAATAGCAGGATACACGGTTAAGAAAATGGATGGATATATATACATAAATACATACATACATACATATACACACACACATGATAAAGCTCATATCCATATATGAGATTTAAATTACTATATTTAACAACAACTTTGAGTTTGTCTTTACAAAATGAATGTTCTTTGTTTTTACTGAATTCTTTTTTCTCATTTGGTTGGTTTTGTTTTCGTGGTCTATTAATGGCTGCTGTATTGATTAAAACATGTCTATCTCTCCTCTCAGAGTTGATATGATCTTTTTTCGCCATTCCGATGTTTGAATTTGTTTGGTATACCCCTGACTGGTAAAACTGCAGCCCCTTATTACAATTTTGACCCTCTGAGATTGATCCCTTGTTGTTTGGGGAATAGCTTTTGTTTTGCAAAGTCATCTCTTTGAAAAAACTACTTCCTCAAAAATTTGAGAATTTCAGCATTACATCATTTTATACTTCAGTTGAATTTATGCCCAGGAGTCTTTGTTTTCACTGCTGTTGTTTTGTTTCAGGCCACAACATGATGAAAGACATCACAGTGGTGGAAACAAACTACACTGAGTTTGCTCTGGTCCTCAAACACCAAGTCTTTCACAGAGAGTACACACAGGTGGCACTGTACGGTAAGACACAGAAACATGTTTTTTATCTTTTACATGACAAATAAGCACGAGAGCTGCAGAATAACCACGTATTTGTTTTAACCGCTGCTCCGTCCATGTCCATGTGTGTGTGTGTTTGTCTGCAGGTCGTTCTCAGACTGCCAAACAAGGCATCATTCAGAAGTTTAAAACCTTTGCCTTGAGCAGAGGTTTCCCTGCAGCCTCTATTCTGACTCCTCCTCCTGCAGGTAAAAACAGTTATTTTTGTTAATAACACTCACAGTAAACTCTCAACGCTGTGTGATAAAAATGTTCTACCTTAATGCTGATAATGGGGAGTGCACAACAACCCTCAAACTTTCTAATTCTTGTTCATATTTTTTGCCTGACAGAAAATTGCCCACCTTCAGGATCTGGATGAGCAGTGAGCTTCTTTTCATGCTGAAATTGTGACATTAAATTGTTTCTTCAGCCTGATTTAAATGTGTATTTCACTCTTCATAGACTGTTTCCTGGACCTGGGGAAAGGTGGGCGTGAACCCTGCTGTCCTGATGCAGCTGTGTGCTCTTCTGTCAACTATTTCTGTTACACTCTTCATCATGTGGATAAAATAATCATAATCCGCTAATAACCATATTTTCACTTATTTTGCCCAATCAATAAACAACGCAGACTTCTGACTGTGGTAGCTTGTATTGCATCTCCATTTTAAAAAGCATATAAAGTCTGAAATAAAGTGGGATGTTTCGCTTTTTGAGATTGTTGCAATTTCTTTTTCTTACTCAGACCAGCAGAGGGCAGAGTCTACTCACTTATGTTTCTGACTGGTACAATCTCCCAAGTGATGCCTTCATGACCAGTTAACCCTGACTAATGCTCAAGCAAACCAGCTTATTAGATACATGTGATTTAAATTCTTTAAGTTGTAGGTTGAAGTCCCTGAATTTAGGTCATTATTTTACTGATCTAACTGGATGTTTCAGGCAGCATCAACCTCAGCTTCTTTGTTTATCAGCTGTTGAGCTCTCACATGTCTTGACCTGTTTGTTTTAGCTCCAGATTCTGAAGTCCAATGATTCATTGCTACACACTGTAAACAAAGGCACCATCACATGGACAAATACACACACACACACACACACACACACACACACACACACACACACACACACCACAAATAAAAAGCTGAAAAAGAGCTGAGCAGAACTTTGCTCTCTGAGTTTGGTGAGGTTTTTCGTTTTTGTAGAGTTGTGGGAGTAAAAGTGTCATTCTGACCCTGGTTGTGACTCACAGGATGCAGAGAACAGTCTCTTTGTTGACTTTTTTGACTCTGGGGTCAAGCTGGACCCTGAGATTTGACTCTGTGCAGCCAGAACCTCTTATAGCAACACAAGAAGGCTTCAACATGAGCCAGGTAAGATTACTATTACTCTATATTACTCTGTAAAACTTGTTATGAAATCATTTTTGTGAGGCCGTACATCTTTTAATCATTATCACCAAAAAAAACAATCCAGCTACAGTTTTTGTCTTTTTTGTTTTGTTGTTTTCGTGTGTTCATTTGTTTAAACTTTAGTTTTTCCTTTGACAGAAATTTGGTCCCCCGTTTTAAGAAACCTTAAAAGCATAAGACAAAAACAGCAAATCATTTTACTTTGTTACTGTTATCACTTGATAATCAATGAACTTATGTTGTATCTTGACATAACAAAGATCTTTTTTGGGGGAAAAGTTATTCATCTCAACACAAAAAGGATTATTTTGTCTTGATGAATTGATTTATTTAGTCATTTTGACATAAAGACTTCTTTCTTGAAATAAATAAATGTATTTCATCATTTTGACTAAACTAGATTTTTTTTCCTAGCAATAAATTAATCTATTTTGTTATCTTGACATTACAAAAAACAATTTCTTGTGATAAATAAAACAATTTCCTCAACTTGACATGACAAAGATTGTTTTCCTGCAGAAGAAAATTAACCTATTGTGTTACCTAACCATAACAAAGATTATTTTCTCATTATAAATTAATTTGTTTCATTATCTAGACACAGCATATATAATTTTCTCTTCTTCACCAGTTAATTGCTAAGGTGTTTGTCTTGATTTCAACCCACAGTTTATGCTATAAACAGCCTCCAGCCACTGGCTGTGTGTTTTTGTGATAATAACTTCTTATTCTATCTGTTGCTGTTCCCCCTCTGGGTCAAGATGTGATTGAACCTCCATCACGTCTTGAGTAAAGCCCAGTCCAGCCAATCTGCACCTCTCAAGCATCATTTGGTTACCATGGAGATGACCTGGTCCTCTTATCTGGTTGCTATGAGTTAACAGTCTCAGCAGGATCAATTTAAAATGTCAAGGATTTATACAAATGTCATCTTTAACAGAAAGAAACATCAATTTAATATCTGCCTGTGTTAGAGCCTCATTGAAGTACATCTTGATATCCACTTCATAGGGTCACACCTGGACCAGACAGTGTCAGCTCCTGTAGGCTGAAATCAGGAGTTATTTTGGTTGTTTTACACCTCCACCCTCAAACACTAGCTCAGGAAACCAAACGGTTTTGTGCAGAGGAATGAAAATGTGGAATGATTTTCCATCAGACATGACCAGTCTTAAAAGGAAAACTGTTTTTAAAATAAGACTTAAGAAATGTTCAGTGCTGTGGAGACTCTCTTGAATGCATTAACTATGCATAGCGTCATTTGATAAATAGAGGAGCGTTTCAATTTAAAGTGTGTGTACATATGTATATATGGGTATATTCTCTTTTATGTCAGGGTTTAATCAGACTCTTTGTTCTGATTAGTAAAATAATGAATGTGAACTGAATGAAATGTGAACATTTCAGAGACTACCTTTGGACTTGATATAGTTTCAGATTGGTGTTTCTTGATTTTTACCTCACTTGTTATTGTGCTACCATTTATTTCTATTTTTTTTGTTTTTGTTTTTTTTTAGTTGTTCCATCTTGGATTTTTCTTTTAATCACTTAACTTAATTTGTGTGGACTTCTCTTTCATGTCTGTATGAGTGGACCCCAGGAAGAGTGGTCACTTCTCAGGTAGTGGCCAATGGGGGTAAAAAAAAATAAATAAATGAAATTACAAGATAATTGTTCTTACAAGATAACAGTGCACAAAAAAACAAAAACTCACGGGCCGTTGTTGTCTTCCATATTCATAGACCAAAGTACCTTTCTTTGATGTACATTAACTTACTATTGTCCTTTCTAGTTCATGGGGAGGTGGTATGAGGTAGCAGTGGTTTCTACCTGTCCTCACTACATAAAGCGTAAGAGAGAAAACCCTGCTTTGGTCACAATAGAGCTACAGCACAACTCCTCTGAGGAAAACTTCATCATGACGTCCACTAGCTTCAGGTCAGACTGGCATTTCATTCTCACAGACACATGGGGTTAGTATTTGGTGTAACTTGTGTTTGCATGTGTGTGAAGGAATGGTTCCTGTAAGCAGACAGTCACAGATTACAGTTTGACAGACACACCTGGACGATTCTTCCATCATGTTGCAAGTATAGTTGTCTACACCTTTTGTTTTTGTTGGTAATGTTAAATATACGCCTTCCATGTGCAGTTTATTGTAAACTCTTTCTTGTGTGCAGGGTTTGGTGCAGATGTGGATTCATTTGTAATTCATACCAACTATGATGATTTTGCAATGATTGTTCAGCTGAGCACAGAGAAACCATCAGGAAACAAAACCACCACAGCAAAGCTTTACAGTGGGTCAAACTTATTTCTCTATCAGCATCATTACTGTACGGTACTGATTTCAAAGGTTTTCAAAGTAAACCGTTGAAAGGATTTTATATAAAAAGAGTGTGTCCATGATTTGGTATTTCGGTGTTAAGGTCGACCATTGAATGTTGGTTCTGCTGTGTTGGAAAACTTCAAATCACTGGTGAGACAACATGAAATGAGAGATGAGGATATCATCATTAACCAAAGCAAAGGTACAAATGCTGATGTCTGTACAGCTGAAAAAAAAAACATTTCAAAACTCCACTAAGTCTGAAATTAAACATTTATAATAATGGGAGAAACTTTCATTCTCAATGCTACTGTCTCCTCAGGTGAGTGTCTTCAAGCTGAGCAGGTGACAACATCCACTACCACTCAGTCTCAGACCACCTGTGGCAGGACGACTTCTCCTCCTACGATCCTCACAAAGTTCTTGTCAAAAAATAGAAGAAAACAAGGGGCCGAATAAAAACATAAAATACCAAAAATTATGAGAAGTTGTTCTTTAGTCTATTCCCTAAATATATATATATATATATATATATATATATATATATATATATATATATATATATATATATATATATATATATATGTATAGTATAGTATAGTATATATACAGTTGTGCCTAAAAGTTTAGACCCCCTCCAGCAGAATTTTCTGATGTTTTGGCCTTTTCCCAGAAAATATGAATGATAACACAAAAACTTTTCTGTCACTCATCGTTCGAGGGTTGGGTGAAGACATTTATTAACAAACAACTATCTACTCTTCTTAAATCATAAAGACAACAGAAACTTCAAAAATGACCCTGTTTAATTTTTTTATACACACACACACTGATTACAAGCAGATAGATCACAGGTGAGGATGGTTACCTTAAGTAGACATTCAAACACATTTCTGTTCACTTTTGTACATTTATCAGGCCAAAAACCACCAGAGTTGTATAAACTTCTCAACAGGGTAATTTTTGAAGTTTCTGTTTTCGTTATGATTTAAAAAGAGTAAACTTTTTTTTTTTTTTTATTTCAATAAACCTACCATGTCAACTGACATCAATGCTAATATCAATCAAGCATTTATTGGCATTTTTATTTTACAAATAAATGTGAAAATAAAAGTGATGGCTTATCAGTGCTGCTGCCATGCATTAATGAACTTATCAAGTATTTTAAAGTACATAAAATGTTGGATTTGCTGCAGTACCTCCATGGACCCCCTCACGGCTGCAGACCCCCCTTGTAAAGAACTCCGCTCTAAGTTGTACAATAATTTGAGAAACGAGTTACCAAAGAATGAAAATGATTAAGCTATGTTTCTTGAATTTTTTTTTTTTATATATAAAATTTCATAAACCATGCAACTTTTTAAAAGAAAAAAATCCAGTAAGGACCTAAAATAATTCTTCATATGTGTTTTACCACGGTCATATATATATATATATATATATATATATATATATATATATATATTTTTTTTTTTTTTTTTTTTTTTTTTTTTTTTTTTTTTTTTTTTTTTTTTGACAAATTCACATTTTATCAAACACTCCTTCTTGGAAACAATAATAGTATTGCCTTGTCTGTGCATGATTAAGTGTTCTTCAATTAATCATGCAAATTACAGAATGCACAGCTACCGTCGCCAAAATTAACTTAATGATTCGGATCCGTTCATTAAGAAGAACCGTTTAAAAGATCCGTTCCCTAAAGCGTTGACTCCTTGGCCGCGGTTTCATCTATGGTGCGCTCCGATTATCAAACTGACTCAGTTCATCGATCAGTTCACTTCTCATCAAAGTGGGAGCAGGTGAGTGAATAATCTTTGAGAAGCTGCAGCAGTAAACCCTGGGGGGTAGAGGGAGTGTTGTGATGTGAATAGTTATAGAGCGGACATTATCTTAGTGATGAAGATCCGAGTGAAAGACAGAAATTAAGAGAACGAGAAGCTACAAGTCAGATTCGTGCATTACTTTAACACTTAGTCAAAATTGTGACAGAGTTTTATGAAATTGTTTCGGGTTATGTTTAAGCTTTCTTACAGTTAACGGACCTAATCTATATCCAGTGAAGTAAAAATACATAAAATAACATGATAGTAAAACGCCAAACTGCAGGTGTAGAGTGAGACTTCACCTGAAACATGAAATATGTGTGAAGACTTTCTTGTACTCAGTGCAGATTTAGAACTAACATTTTAAAGCATTAATTATTATCTTGATAATCATTACAATCTTTTTTTTTTATGTTCTACTCTATAGTGACCCATTAGACAGGCAGATTTACCATAAAGCACTGTAGAATATGTGTGTTCTGGTGTTAGTCTGATGTTGTCATTGAGAAAATCTCTCCTGACAGTCTGTATGTGTTATTCCCCGTTGTGTTGGTTTTGTGGACGATTCTCTCAAAATGAACGGCTCCTTTTCAACTTGAAAACTAAAATCCCCTGCCGCAGCCTCAGCTGACCACTCTGCTGTTTCAAGTGTAAGCAGATAAAGAAATTATCTTCTTTTTTTGGGTGGGGGGGCAACTTTCTGTTCTCTCTGAGAGTCAAATTGAACAATAAGGGTGTTCAAGAAGAATGATTCGGTTCAGTTCTTCCAACCAAACACAAGGTGAACAAAACAAGATTAGTGATAAGAACACCTGCGGCTTTACTGAGCTCAGACTCAGTAATTGTGTGAATGGATTAACGCACTAACCAGAGTCTAGGTCAGTCTGTGTAATATGATATATTTATCTCCCACAGTAGTTACTGACGTAAAGGGTAACACTTTCTAAAACAGCAGTGGGCCTGATTACATTAATGTTATGAGCACAACATCACTGTGTCACTGCTGTTTGTTTTTTGACTGCTGTAAATTATCAGCAAGTTGTTTATGTGTGACAGGTGACAGGTCAAGTTGGTAATTTGCCCAAATGCCCAATCAGGGATGATGAGTCATGATGTTACCTTGGATGTCTGGAAGTGTGATTATTTGCTCACTTGATAAACAGCAACAGAGACTCCAACAAAGAGGTCAGGCAGTACTGTATAATACTGTCCTTTTATTTTTGTGTCAAAAGTGTAAAATCTAGCAAAATGTGACAACAATGGTATTAAAGGAAAAACATTTGAATTCAAGGTGAAAACCTCGAGCAGAGTGAGAGAATATGGGTCAAAACAGTGGAATAAGGGCTTGGCTCTGTTGTCACTGACAAGCACAAGTAATTTGTTTCATCCACAGGTCTGTGGCTGGTCATGACTTTCTAGTTTCTTTAGTTTCTCTTATTATTGTTCTATTTTTTTATTATTGCATTTTTGATTTTTGTGAGATGCTGTGATTCAAACATTTATTATAGGAAAAAAGAAGAACAGATTATTATTTTCTGTTCTATTGATTTGATTTGATTTATTCATTTGTTTCGAACACAGCAAACTAAAAAAAGAAAAAGAAAATCAAGAAATGAAAGAAAACGGCAAGAAAATCAAAAAGTGATAGTCAAAATAAAAAAGGAGTAATAAAACAAACAAGACCATTTCCTAAATTTGCATTTTCTTCTGTCAGTAAAAGTGCAGTTGGAAGAAGGTTGAATCCTACCCCCATTCGATTTTTCTCATTCTTGTATTGATTCATAGCACAAAAATCAACAAATATTTAGCAACTTATTATAAAATATATGCATTTTAATAACATAACATACAACGGATCATAAATACAAAATAAACCCTATTTACCTATACCTTATTTACATATTTGTTTATTCGTAAGTATAATTCTGGCAAATAGTTTGTTTATGTCCTTTTGTAGATAGTTTTTACTCAAACTTTGTTTTAATTCATGACTCAGTCTATTCCACAATTTAACTCCCTTTACCGTGACTCAGAAACTCTTTAATGCTGTGCGTACACTTAATAATAATAATAATAATAATAGTAATAATACATTTTATTTAAAAGCGCCTTTCAAGACACCCAAGGTCGCTTTACAAAGGGTAAAAACACATAAAACAGAATAGAGTTAAAAACAGCAACATAAAAGCAATAGAGTAAGGGACAATATGGAACAGTTAAAAACAGTAGGGACACTTCTTACCTTTAGATTTAAATTTCTATTGGTTATGCATATTTTTTTCTGTTTCCGGCCCAAAGCATGATTCGTCCACCTCTTTGTTATCGTTGGGACACGTTGACCATCCTTCATCCATCTGGACTATTAGGGTTGCACAGCACTCATCAGTGAACAAGACTGTTTAAAAAAGAATCTTCATGTATTTCTGGATGCACTGCAGTCGTTTCTGCTTGTGAGCGTTTATCAGGGGACAAATAGAAGCTTTACGCATAACTACAAATCCCTGAAGGATCTTTCTCCTTGATGTTTGCAGGACACCAGAGGCACCAGCAACTCCAAATATCTATTTTCTACTCTATAATGGCATTTTAGCAGCTGCTTTTGTTAATGTGATTTGTTTGTCTGGCAGAAATTTTCCTCTTTGTGCCTTTATCTGCAGGAACCCATGTGTGCTCTGAATCAACCACAAATCTTTCAACAGTACGATGATCACGCTTAAGTTTTCATGAAATACATAATGTTTTCATATCTTGTCCAAGGCATTCAACTGTTTCAAGCTTTTTGACAACTGAGAAATCCTTTTGTTTTTTACTCCATTTTGCTTGAAAATAATGCTCTGCTTGATAATGTGGAACACCCTCCTCTAGTAGTTTTCTCTTTAAATGAGCTCATCTGGCAAAATAACTATCACAAGTGTCTGAAATTGATATCAGTGATCCAAAAGGCCTTGAGACACAAAACAATCTATGAGTTTAATTGAAAAACAAAAACAAAAAAATCTTTATGACACTTAAATACAATTTGCATAATAATTTGGCACACAGTGTAAGCCAAAACCCCCATTTTTTTGTCCAAGTAGGATTATTTACTAGTGACTGGATACAATTTAGTCAGGTTTTCATTTTGAAAGGAGTTGTAAAAAAACTGATACCATACTGTGAACCAAGTTAGCTGTTCCATTTTGGATCATTGTCCACTAACTCAATCTGTGGGTGAATAACACTTGGTTCACTCAAATCAAATGTGTAAACAAATATCATAAGCCAGCAATGGTTGCAAACTGTGGACCTTTTCTTTTGGTCATGAAAATTGCATTCTCATGTGCAGTTACAGTGCAGAGACTTGTAAAAATACTGCAGGTCGGTTTTTGTGTGCACTAGATTAACAATATTATCGTCATATTAAAATAACAACATATGCAATCTAATATATTAAATAGCCTACACTGGAAATACCTCGTCTCGGTTGTATTCTGGTTTAAATAAATGACTCGAGAGAAAAGTCACATTATGACCAAAAAAGCTGATTTTATACTCAGCTCAGGGTGAAAACATTGCAGTTTTTGCTAACACTCCTCCTCTCAGATAATGATGTTCAATAATTTGTCTGAAGTCCAGTGTTAAGTTGCCAGTCAGTGCTCAGAGTGAGACACTGAGAAAAAGAACTTTGCTCTTTTTCATGTTTGTTTTTAGTTTGGCTGATGAAGAGAAAGGGGGGATGACTGCACACAAAACAGGTCAATGCTCCTCTCAAAGGGGAGGTATATAAAAAAATTAGGCAAGAGATGACCCTGTCCTGGTTTTTCAGTGTCTCAGACTCCAGCCTTCTCACAGACGAGTGGACGGGCTGAAAAGATGCTGAAAGCTGTGGCTCTGGTTTTCCTGCTGGTCCTGGGGGGGACCTGGACCATTCAGGGGCTTCCTGTACTCCCAGAGCCCCTTTTCCCCTCT
>RPOG01007128.1:3330-14373 GCA_008086565.1 Thalassoma bifasciatum
TTGACTGGTCTCAATGCTAGAAATCTGAGTTTTAACCTATTATTTTCAGTCAAAAGTAGGTAATGAATGTACTTTGACTGGTCTTAATGCTAGAAATCTGAGTTTAAACAGTTTTTAAACAGTCAAAAGTAGGTTATGAATGTGCTTTGACTGGTCTTAATGCTAGAAATCTGAGTTTATACTGACTTTAATCAGTCTAAGGTAGGTTATGAATGTACTTTGACTGGTCTTAATGCTAGAAATCTGAGTTTAAACAATTTAAACAGTGTATAGTAGGTAATGAATGTACTTTGACTGGTCTCAATGCTAGAAATCTGAGTTTAAACCTATAATTTACAGTCAAAAGTAGGTTATGAATGTACTTTGACTGGTCTCAATGCTAGAAATCTGAGTTTAAACCTGTTTTAAAAAATCTAAAGTAGGATATGAATGTACTTTGACTGGTCTTAATGCTAGAAATCTGAGTTTAAACTGACTTTAAACAGTCTTAGGTGGGTTATGAATGTACTTTGACTGGTCTTAATGCTAGAAATCTGAGTTTAAACCTATTTTAAACAGTGTATAGTAGGCTATGAATGTACTTTGACTGGTCTCAATGCTAGAAATCTGAGTTTAAACCTTTTTTAAACAGTCTAAAGTAGATAATGAATGTACTTTGACTGGTCTCAATGCTAGAAATCTGAGTTTAAACCTGTTTTAAAAAATCTTAAGTAGGATATGAATGTACTTTGGTCTTAATGCTAGAAATCTGAGTTTAAACCTTTTTTAAACAGTCTAAAGTAGGTTATGAATGTACTTTGACTAGTCTCAATGCTAGAAATCTGAGTTTAAACCTATTTTTTACAGTCAAAAGTAGGTTATGAATGTACTTTGACTGGTCTTAATGCTAGAAATCGGAGTTAAAAACTATTTTAAACAGTCTAAAGTAGGTTATGAATGTACTTTGACTGGTCTCAATGCTAGAAATCTGAGTTTAAACCTTTTTTAAACAGTCTAAAGTAGGTTATGAATGTACCTTGACTGGTCTTAATACTAGAAATCTGAGTTTAAACCTATTTTAAACAGTCTAAAGTAGGTTATGAATGTACCTTGACTGGTCTTAATACTAGAAATCTGAGTTTAAACCTATTTTAAACAGTCAAAAGTAGGTTATTAATGTACTTTGACTGGTCTTAATTTTGGAAATCTGAGTTTAAACCTATTTTTTACAGTCAAAAGTAGGTTATGAATGTACTTTGAATGGTCTCAATGCTAGAAATCCGAGTTTAAACCTATTTTAAACAGTCTAAAGTAGGTCATGAATGTACTTTGACTGGTCTTAATGCTAGAAATCTGAGTTTAAACCTTTTTTAAACAGTCTAAAGTAGGTTATGAATGTACTTTGACTGGTCTTAATGCTAGAAATCTGAGTTTAAACCTGTTTTAAAAAATCCAAAGTAAGTTATGAATGTACTTTGACTAGTCTCAATGCTAGAAATCTGAGTTCAAACCAATTATTTACAATCTAAAGAAGGTTATGAATGTACTTGACTGGTCTCAATGCTAGAAATCTGAGTTTTAACCTATTATTTTCAGTCAAAAGTAGGTAATGAATGTACTTTGACTGGTCTTAATGCTAGAAATCTGAGTTTAAACAGTTTTTAAACAGTCAAAAGTAGGTTATGAATGTGCTTTGACTGGTCTTAATGCTAGAAATCTGAGTTTATACTGACTTTAATCAGTCTAAGGTAGGTTATGAATGTACTTTGACTGGTCTTAATGCTAGAAATCTGAGTTTAAACAATTTAAACAGTGTATAGTAGGTAATGAATGTACTTTGACTGGTCTCAATGCTAGAAATCTGAGTTTAAACCTATAATTTACAGTCAAAAGTAGGTTATGAATGTACTTTGACTGGTCTCAATGCTAGAAATCTGAGTTTAAACCTGTTTTAAAAAATCTTAAGTAGGATATGAATGTACTTTGACTGGTCTTAATGCTAGAAATCTGAGTTTAAACTGACTTTAAACAGTCTNGAGAAGGCAAAAGTCTCTACACTTTTGAGGCGAGGAGGAAACTGTACTGTGCACAAAATATGCGCTAGAACACATTCATCTTTTGTTGAGAATCCGCTGCTTATCACAGGAAACCGTCACGACTTATTTCTCATTCATCCCAGCAGCTCCACAGTGTTTTACACAGACAGCCGCTTAGCGTCTCTGAGGGTCTATGGGGCAGTGGGCGGGCCCTGACGCTGGGTTTCTGCGTGATGATTGGATGATCTGTCTGAGGCGGAATTTCTTTTTGATTGACAGCGGAAAGAGCGAATTAGCGATCTTAAAGTTTTTACATCCACCGGAGCATTTTCAAAGTCTCTCATTCCGTTGTTCTGATCTGATCCGGTGGCTATACCCAATCATCAGAAACTTCTTTATCAAAAACGACTAGAAAAGAAAAGGAGGGTATAATTTACATACAAATAAACAAACACACTTATGATGTAGGCCGGGAAAAAAATGAACTTTCGCTTCTTGAACGACCAGCAGCTGCACTGATAGATATATTTCACAGAATAGTGCATAAACAAGCATCTCCGACCAGTTGGTGCTAATGTCACTACAGTGTTTTTAAAAAAAACGCCTCTAGATGACGTCTTGTCATGACGCTCCTACTACTACTGCTAGGGTTTATTCAGAATATGCTGATTAACATGTAAACGGGAATATTCCGTTCGCTCAGCACTCTGTGGAGCATGTAAACACCTTATTCGGAATATTTCCTTGATCAGAATATGGACCCTATTCCGAATATGGTGTGCATGTAAACGTAGTCTGTTACACCGTGTCTGGTTCTCTTACAGACAGGTAACAGCTCCACCCTGTGGTTAAATCTTGTATGACAGTCAGTAACCGGAGAACTTGCCTCGACTAGAAAAATGTACATAATCGATTTTGGGGAAATTTAAAATCGATTCGTAATCAAACATTTAATAATCGCGATTAATCGATTATCAACTTTTTTCACCACCCCTAGTCTTAATGCTAGAAATCTGAGTTTAAACCTGTTTTAAAAAATCCAAAGTTAGTTATGAATGTACTTTGACTAGTCTCAATGCTAGAAATCTGAGTTCAAACCAATTATTTACAATCTAAAGAAGGTTATGAATGTACTTTGACTGGTCTCAATGCTAGAAATCTGAGTTTTAACCTATTATTTTCAGTCAAAAGTAGGTAATGAATGTACTTTGACTGGTCTTAATGCTAGAAATCTGAGTTTAAACAGTTTTTAAACAGTCAAAAGTAGGTTATGAATGTGCTTTGACTGGTCTTAATGCTAGAAATCTGAGTTTATACTGACTTTAATCAGTCTAAGGTAGGTTATGAATGTACTTTGACTGGTCTTAATGCTAGAAATCTGAGTTTAAACAATTTAAACAGTGTATAGTAGGTAATGAATGTACTTTGACTGGTCTCAATGCTAGAAATCTGAGTTTAAACCTATAATTTACAGTCAAAAGTAGGTTATGAATGTACTTTGACTGGTCTCAATGCTAGAAATCTGAGTTTAAACCTGTTTTAAAAAATCTTAAGTAGGATATGAATGTACTTTGACTGGTCTTAATGCTAGAAATCTGAGTTTAAACAATTTAAACAGTGTATAGTAGGTAATGAATGTACTTTGACTGGTCTCAATGCTAGAAATCTGAGTTTAAACCTATAATTTACAGTCAAAAGTAGGTTATGAATGTACTTTGACTGGTCTCAATGCTAGAAATCTGAGTTTAAACCTGTTTTAAAAAATCTTAAGTAGGATATGAATGTACTTTGACTGGTCTTAATGCTAGAAATCTGAGTTTAAACTGACTTTAAACAGTCTTAGGTGGGTTATGAATGTACTTTGACTGGTCTTAATGCTAGAAATCTGAGTTTAAACCTATTTTAAACAGTGTATAGTAGGTTATGAATGTACTTTGACTGGTCTCAATGCTAGAAATCTGAGTTTAAACCTTTTTTAAACAGTCTAAAGTAGATTATGAATGTACTTTGACTGGTCTTAATGCTAGAAATCTGAGTTTAAACCTTTTTTAAACAGTCTAAAGTAGGTTATGAATGTACTTTGACTGGTCTCAATGCTAGAAATCTGAGTTTAAACCTTTTTTAAACAGTCTAAAGTAGGTTATGAATGTACCTTGACTGGTCTTAATACTAGAAATCTGAGTTTAAACCTATTTTTTACAGTCAAAAGTAGGTTATGAATGTACTTTGAATGGTCTCAATGCTAGAAATCCGAGTTTAAACCTATTTTAAACAGTCTAAAGTAGGTCATGAATGTACTTTGACTGGTCTTAATGCTAGAAATCTGAGTTTAAACCTGTTTTATAAAATCTAAAGTAAGTTTTGAATGTACTTTGACTGGTCTTATTGCTAGAAATCTGAGTTCAAACCAATTATTTACAGTCTAAAGAAGGTCATGAAGGTACTTGACTCGTCTCAATGGTAGAAATCTGAGTTTAAACCTATTATTTACAGTCAAAAGTAGGTTATGAATGTACTTTGACTGGTCTTAATGCTAGAAATCTGAGTTTAAACCTTTTTTAAACAGTCTAAAGTAGGTTATGAATGTACTTTGACTGGTCTTAATGCTAGAAATCTGAGTTTAAACTGACTTTAAACAGTCTAATGTAGGTAATGAATGTACTTTGACTGGTCTTAATTGTGGAAATCTGAGTATAAACTGACTTTAAACAGTCTAAAGTAGGTTATGAATGTACTTTGACTGGTCTAAACGCTAGAAATCCGAGTTTAAACCATTTATTTACAGTCAAAAGTAGGTTATGAATGTACTTTGACTGGTCTCAATGCTATAAATCTGTGTTTAAACTGACTTTAAACAGTCTAAGGTAGGTTATGAATGTACTTTGCCTGGTCTCAATGCTAGAAATAGGGGATTCAACCTATTTTAAACAGTCTAAAGTAGGTTATGAATGTACTTTGACTGGTTTTAATGCTAGAAATCTGAGTTTAAACCTGTTTTAAAAAATCTAAAGTAAGTTATGAATGTACTTTGACTGGTCTTAATGCTAGAAATCTGAGTTCAAACCAATTATTTACAGTCTAAAGAAGGTTATGAATGTACTCGACTGGTCTTAATGCTAGAAATCTGAGTTTAAACCTATTATTTACAGTCAAAAGTAGGTTATGAATGTACTTTGACTGGTCTTAATGCTAGAAATCTGAGTTTAAACTGACTTTAAACAGTCTAAGGTAGGAAATGAATGTACTTTGACTGGTCTTAATGCTAGAAATCTGAGTTTAAACCTTTTTTAAACAGTCTAAAGTAGGTTATGAATGTACTTTGACTGGTCTTATTGCTAGAAATCTGAGTTTAAAACTATTTTAAACAGTGTCAAGTAGGTTATGAATGTACTTTGACTGGTCTCGATGCTAGAAATCTGAGTTTAAACCTTTTTTAAACAGTCTAAAGTAGGTAATGAATGTACTTTGACTGGTCTTAATGCTAGAAATCTGAGTTTAAACCTTTTTTAAACAGTCTAAAGTAGGTTATGAATGTACTTTGACTGGTCTCAATGCTAGAAATCTGAGATTAAACCTATTTTTTACAGTCAAAAGTAGGTTATGAATGTACTTTGACTGGTCTTAATGCTAGAAATCTGAGTTTAAAACTATTTTAAACAGTCTAAAGTAGGTTATGAATGTACTTTGACTGGTCTCAATGCTAGAAATCTGAGTTTAAACCTATTTTAAACAGTGTCAAGTAGGTTATGAATGTACTTTGACTGGTCTTAATGCTAGAAATCTGAGTTTAAACCTTTTTTAAACAGTCTAAAGTAGGTAATGAATGTACTTTGACTGGTCTTAATGCTAGAAATCTGAGTTTAAAACTTTTTTAAACAGTCTAAAGTAGGTTATGAATGTACTTTGACTGGTCTCAATGCTAGAAATCTGAGATTAAACCTATTTTTTACAGTCAAAAGTAGGTTATGAATGTACTTTGACTGGTCTTAATGCTAGAAATCTGAGTTTAAAACTATTTTAAACAGTCTAAAGTAGGTTATGAATGTACTTTGGTCTCAATGCTAGAAATCTGAGTTTAAACTGACTTTAAACAGTCTAAAGTAGGTTCTGAATGTACCTTGACTGGTCTTTATACTAGAAATCTGAGTTTAAACCTATTTTAAACAGTCTAAAGTAGGTTATGAATGTACTTTGACTGGTCTTATTGCTAGAAATCTGAGTTCAAACCAATTATTTACAGTCTAAAGAAGGTTATGAATGTACTTGACTGGTCTCAATGGTAGAAATCTGAGTTCAAACCAATTATTTACAGTCTAAAGAAGGTTATGAATGTACTTGACTGGTCTCAATGGTAGAAATCTGAGTTTAAACCTATCATTTACAGTCAAAAGTAGGTTATGAATGTACTTTCACTGGTCTTAATGCTAGAAATCTGAGTTCAAACCAATTATTTACAGTCTAAAGAAGGTTATGAATGTACTCGACTGGTCTTAATGGTAGAAATCTGGGTTTAAACCTGTTTTAAACAGTCTAAAGTAGGTTATGAATGTACTTTGACTCGTCTTAATGCTAGAAATCTGGGTTTAAACCTGTTTTAAACAGTCTAAAGTAGGTTATGAATGTACTTTGACTCGTCTTAATGCTAGAAATCTGAGTTTAAACTGACTTTAAACAGTCTAAGGTAGGAAATGAATGTACTTTGACTGGTCTTTATTGTGGAAATCTGAGTATAAACTGACTTTAAACAGTCTAAAGTAGGTTATGAATGTACTTTGACTGGTCTTAATGCTAGAAATCTGAGTTTAAACCTATTTTGAACAGTGTCAAGTAGGTTATGAATGTACTTTGACTGGTCTCGATGCTAGAAATCTGAGTTTAAACCTTTTTTAAACAGTCTAAAGTAGGTTATGAATGTACTTTGACTGGTCTTAATGCTAGAAATCTGAGTTTAAACCTTTTTTAAACAGTCTAAAGTAGGTTATGAATGTACTTTGACTGGTCTTAATGCTAGAAATCTGAGTTTTAACCTATTATTTTCAGTCAAAAGTAGGTAATGAATGTACTTTGACTGGTCTTAATGCTAGAAATCTGAGTTTAACAGTTTTTAAACAGTCAAAAGTAGGTTATGAATGTGCTTTGACTGGTCTTAATGCTAGAAATCTGAGTTTATACTGACTTTAAAACAGTCTAAGGTAGGTTATGAATGTACTTTGACTGGTCTTAATGCTAGAAATCTGAGTTTAAACATTTTAAACACTGTACAGTAGGTAATGAATGTACTTTGGCTGGTCTCAATGCTAGAAATCTGAGTTTAAACCTATTTTTTAAAGTCAAAAGTAGGTTATGAATGTACTTTGAATGGTCTTTATGCTAGAAATCTGAGTTTAAACCTATTTTAAACAGTCTAAAGTAGGTCATGAATGTACTTTGACTGGTCTTAATGCTAGAAATCTGAGTTTAAACCTGTTTTATAAAATCTAAAGTAAGTTTTGAATGTACTTTGACTGGTGTTAATTGTAGAAATCTGAGTATAAACTGACTTGAAACAGTCTAAAGTAGGTTATGAATGTACTTTGACTGGTCTTAATGCTAGAAATCTGAGTTTAAACCTTTTTTAAACAGTCTAAAGTAGGTTATGAATGTACTTTGACTGGTCTCAATGCTAGAAATCTGAGATTAAACCTATTTTTTACAGTCAAAAGTAGGTTATGAATGTACTTTGACTGGTCTTAATGCTAGAAATCTGAGATTAAACCTATTTTTTACAGTCAAAAGTAGGTTATGAATGTACTTTGACTGGTCTTAATGCTGGAAATCTGACTTTAAACCTGTTTTAAACAGTCTAAAGTAGGTCATGAATGTACTTTGACTGGTCTTAATGCTAGAAATCTGGGTTCAAACTGACTTTAAACAGTCAAAAGTAGGTAATTAATGTACTTTGACTGGTCTTAATTGTGGAAATCTGAGTTTAAACCTATTTTTTACAGTCAAAAGTAGGTTATGAATGTACTTTGCCTGGTCTTAATGCAAGAAATGGGGTTTATACTGACTATAAACAGTCTAAAGTAGGTTATGAATGTAGTTTGACTGGTCTCAATGCTAGAATTAGGGGATTCAAGCAATTTTAAACAGTCTAAAATAGGTTATGAATGTACTTTGACTGGTCTCAATGCTAGAAATCTGAGTTTAAACCTATTTTAATAGTCTAAAGTAGGTTATGAATGTACTTTGACTGGTCTCAATGCTAGAAATCTGGGTTTATACTGACTTTAAACAGTCTAAAGTAGGTTATGAATGTACTTTGACTGGTCTTAATGCTAGAAATCTGGGTTTAAACTGACTTTAAACAGTCTAAAGTAGGTTATGAATGTACTTTGACTGGTCTCAATGCTAGAAATCTGAGTTCAAACCAATTATTTACAGTCTAAAAAAGGTTATGAATGTACTCGACTGGTCTCAATGCTAGAAATCTGAGTTTAAACCATATATTTACAGTCAAAAGTAGGTAATGAATAAACTTTGACTGGTCTTAATGCTAGAAATCTGAGTTTAAACCTATTTTAAACAGTCTAAAGTAGGTTATGAATGTACTTTGACTGGTCTCAATGCTAGAAATCTGAGTTTAAACCTATTTTAAACAGTCTAAAGTAGGATATGAATGTACTTTGACTGGTCTTAATGCTAGAAATCTGAGTTTAAACCTGTTTTAAAAAATCTAAAGTAAGTTATGAATGTACTTTGACTGGTCTTAATGCTAGAAATCTGAGTTCAAACCAATTATTTACAGTCTAAAGAAGGTTATGAATGTACTCGACTGGTCTTAATGCTAGAAATCTGAGTTTAAACCTATTATTTACAGTCAAAAGTAGGTTATGAATGTACTTTGACTGGTCTCAATGCTAGAAATCTGAGTTTAAACCTNAAAAAATCCAAAGTAAGTTATGAATGTACTTTGACTGGTCTTACTGCTAGAAATCTGAGTTTAAACCTGTTTTAAAATATCTAAAGTAGGTTATGAATGTACTTTGACTGGTCTTATTGCTAGAAATCTGAGTTCAAACCAATTATTTACAGTCTAAAGAAGGTTATGAATGTACTTGACTGGTCTCAATGGTAGAAATCTGAGTTTAAACCTATTATTTACAGTCAAAAGTAGGTTATGAATGTACTTTGACTGGTCTTAAGGCTAGAAATCTGAGTTTTAACCTTTTTTAAACAGTCTAAAGTAGGTTATTAATGTACTTTGACTGGTCTTAATGCTAGAAATCTGAGTTTAAACTGACTTTAAACAGTCTAAGGTAGGTAATGAATGTACTTTGAATGGTCTCAATGCTAGAAATCTGAGTTTAAACCTATTTTAAACAGTCTAAAGTAGGTCATGAATGTACTTTGACTGGTCTTAATGCTAGAAATCTGAGTTTAAACCTGTTTTAAAAAATCCAAAGTAAGTTATGAATGTACTTTGACTGGTCATACTGCTAGAAATCTGAGTTTAAACCTGTTTTAAAATATCTAAAGTAGGTTATGATACATGAAACTGACCAGAATAACGATCTTTAGACTCAAGTTTGGTTAATAAATGTCAGATTTCTTCCAATAGAATGTACTTGACTGGTCTCAATGGTAGAAATCTGAGTTTAAACCTATTATTTACAGTCAAAAGTAGGTTATGAATGTACTTTGACTGGTCTTAAGGCTAGAAATCTGAGTTTAAACCTTTTTTAAACTGTCTAAAGTAGGTTATGAATGTACTTTGACTGGTCTTAATGCTAGAAATCTGATTTTAAACTGACTTTAAACAGTCTAAGGTAGGTAATGAATGTACTTTGACTGGTCTTAATACTAGAAATCTGAGTTTAAACATTTTAAACAGTGTATAGTACGTCATGAATGTACTTTGACTGGTCTTAATGCTGGAAATCTGAGTTTAAACCTATTATTTAAAGTCAAAAGTAGGTTATGAATGTACTTTGACTGGTCTCAATGCTAGAAATCTGAGTTTAAACCTATTATTTACAGTCAAAAGTAGGTTATGAATGTACTTTGACTGGTCTCAATGCTAGAAATCTGAGTTTAAACCTTTGTTAAACAGTCTAAAGTAGGTTATGAATGTACTTTGACTGGTCTCAATGCTAGAAATCTGAGTTTAAACCTTTTTTAAACAGTCTAAAGTAGGTTATGAATGTACTTTAACTGGTCTTAATGCTGGAAATCTGAGTTTAAACCTATTATTTAAAGTCAAAAGTAGGTTATGAATGTACTTTGACTGGTCTCAATGCTAGAAATCTGAGTTTAAACCTATTATTTACAGTCAAAAGTAGGTTATGAATGTACTTTGACTGGTCTCAATGCTAGAAATCTGAGTTTAAACCTTTGTTAAACAGTCTAAAGTAGGTTATGAATGTACTTTGACTGGTCTTAATGCTAGAAATCTGAGTTTAAACCTGTTTTAAAAAATCTAAAGTAAGTTATGAATGTACTTT
This sequence comes from Thalassoma bifasciatum, assembly GCA_008086565.1. Lineage (NCBI taxonomy): Eukaryota > Metazoa > Chordata > Actinopteri > Labriformes > Labridae > Thalassoma > Thalassoma bifasciatum. The sequence goes on from RPOG01007128.1 coordinate 13,829, forward strand.
GACTGGTCTAAATGCTACAAATCTGAGTTCAAACCAATTATTTACAGTCTAAAAAAGGTTATGAATGTACTCAACTGGTCTCAATGCTAGAAATCTGAGTTTAAACCATATATTTACAGTCAAAAGTAGGTAATGAATGAACTTTGACTGGTCTTTATGCTAGAAATCTGAGTTTAAACCTATTTTAAACAGTCTAAAGTAGGTTATGAATGTACTTTGACTGGTCTCAATGCTAGAAATCTGAGTTTAAACCTATTTTAAACAGTCTAAAGTAGGTTCTGAATGTACTTTGACTGGTCTTAATGCTAGAAATCTGAGTTTAAACCTGTTTTAAAAAATCTAAAGTAAGTTATGAATGTACTTTCACTGGTCTTAATGCTAGAAATCTGAGTTCAAACCAATTATTTACAGTCTAAAGAAGGTTATGAATGTACTCGACTGGTCTTAATGCTAGAAATCTGAGTTTAAACCTATTATTTACAGTCAAAAGTAGGTTATGAATGTACTTTGACTGGTCTTAATGCTAGAAATCTGAGTTTAAACCT
>RPOG01007129.1:0-19778 GCA_008086565.1 Thalassoma bifasciatum
TGTTTGTGTACCTTTCTGGTGGAGAGCGTGGATGGGCAGCAGTCTCCTCCATCATACTGGCAGTACGCCCGGTTGTTGATGGTGTCACACCAGCCGTCCCCTCCAAAAGGCTAGACACAAGTTATAAACAAGAATCATAATGTTAATGTTCTGCCCAAAATGATAATTTTACCTCACAAGCATGGAAGGCAAATATGGCCAAACTGAAAAAGTGACTCAGAATATTCCCAGAAAACAGATTTTCACTAAGTGGCAGAAATTGACATTGTTTGTAAGTGATATCTTTGAAAGCAATCAAAAATAAATACTTGTGCAAAATAATCCAAGTCTTAAGCAGGTCAGCAGTGCTAAAAGTCAGACGCGTGTCATTTGTTTTTCAGTCAAAGCTTACACAACAAAGTAGCCAACGTAAAGGAAGATCTCTGTCAGTTACACAAGCAGGACTTTGTTTACCAGGTTCATATGTTCACAAGCAGACTGCATAGTAAACTACGGGGCCATGTTTGTAAAGTTACACACACGACAAACAACATTTCTCCACATTTAGCCCTAAAACACCATTTTTTAATTCACATTTATAGAAATGTTGTGAGATATATTTGTCAAGTATTATGTATAAATGTTGAATGATTTGTCTAAAGGTTAAATGTGATATGGGTCAATGACGTGACGTCCCTTTTTTTGTGTCCGAGTGCAATAATTCCTTCCATCATGAATTGAGTATTTCATCACATGTATTTCTTTATTCTATGAAACCTGTGTTATTTGAACACATCTTTAAACTATTAAAATATAACATGTTTTTTTGTGTTTTGGTTCCTCAAACCCCCTTTTACAGTCCACCACGTTGGCAGGACTGTTCATAGGTGTGTAATTAAACTCTAAAAATTGAATGTCAGTTATTGTTAATGGAAATTAAAAATACAGTGGCATTATTTTATGCTTGAACCTTTTTAAATAAAACATTCTTTGCAAATAAAAAGAATTTTAAAGCTGTTGAGAAATTTAAAAAACTTTTGTCCCGTAATTCTCACCTTGTCAAATGTCAGGGTGGTGCAACCGTAACATTAGACTTTTATTTTAAAGTGAAGAGAATAAAACAGGAAACAGGAAACTGCATCAGCCAGAGGAGCCCAAATGACATTTGTGACCAAGTGGAAAAGTTTGTAGATTTCTCTGAAATACTGATAAAAAAGGTTTTTTCACTTCATTGGTGACTGGAACAATTTCCATGTCAGGTGGAACAACCAATGTAATAATGTGAAATGTTATTTTAACATCAAATTATTTATCTTATTCACAAATAAAAGAAATAAAACACACAAAATGAAAATGTATGAGTCACTACAGACACTTGAGAGATACTTGCCAATAATTTCACACAGAAAAAATAACAGGAACATATAAATGTATTTTCATATATTTGGTTGCGCCACCTGACATTTTTGGGTGCTCAAATTAAAAATACTAAAAAATAATGAACCTAAAAACTTTGAAATGTTGGTCATCTACTGAAATCTGTTAGAAAACATAATTCTTCTCTCAGAAATATGTTTTTTTATCCATTTTCAAAGAACTTTTTAAAAATACGGTTTTAGACCCTCTTTTTGTCATTGACCCACATATTAAAACCACTATGCTGACAATAAATGGCATTGGGTGGAAATAGAAATACAGGAAAAACAGGCTGCACGTAGATTATTGTCAACTCTAGATATGACGAGTGACATTTTGGAACTAAGATGACTTTCTCATATGATTTATCTGATGCTTTTATAATGAGTATAACCTAGACAGATAGGGTGGTGAGCTAGTTGTAAGTTTTATACCTGAAAAGGAGGATGTATCCTGCAGTTACGGCTCGTTGATGCTGGTTCCTCAGACTGATTTTTGCCCAGTTTGGTTACTGAGGAGAAAGTTTGAGGACTGTTTTCCACACGTTGGTGCGACTCTAGACTTACCATGAAGAAAGCCTTTTTTAATGTTTTTGACCTGACCTGTGAGGGCATCCCTGCAGTGCCAACAAAATGAAACCCCGCAGCCAAAGATACTTTTGGCTCTCTGTGTTTGGCTGATGGAGTCATTTCAAATACTCAGTCCTCTACCTAACCTGCGCAGGGGGAGAGAGCAGCTGCAGAGAAGATTTCTGCAGTTTTCTCTTCACTTCAAAGAGCTCCCTACTTGACAGATCCCCTTGCCTTTCCCAACGTAACTGCCGTAGCATAAATAAATCTATTTAATCGTTCTGTTTCTGAGTAAATACTTTACCAGGGATCACACCAGATGCCTATCCCGAATCACCACCAGTATGTAACTCAGTGAATTACAAAAGGCAGTCATGCATTAAAGCAGACATGCTACACCTGCTGTCTGTATAATTCAAATCCTTACGATCCCCATAAGTGAGCTTTAATGTGGCTTCGCTCTCTGTTTTACGTGTCTTGACTTGCTAAAGACCTCTAAATTAGCAGACCCCATACCTTGCCCACATGAGGTTAATTTTGAGGTCAGGGCTCATGTTGAGGTTAATGATTATTTACATTCCCCTCCAGGCAGCGTATACCTTCCTCCTGACAGAAAAGCTCAAACGCGCGCTGAGCGTAAAAACAGCTAGAGTGGGCTGTGCACTTTGGTCCCCGGTGGGTGATTAAAAGGTCAACTGGTTTGTGTACTTCCATTTTACAGTAACTCCCTTCAAAGCCGTTTAAAAGAGTCATACAAAGCAGCAGCAGTCAACCCTGCACCTCTGTAACATAAATACTGCACCTCCTACTGTAGCTTTCACTGTTTCTTTGGAAGCGTGTGCAGCCGTCGGTCCGAGCCAAACTCTTCATCTGAACTTTATAAAACAGATATGAATTTGTGCAAACACTCTTCTGTCAGGCAGTAATATATTGGCTTTTTACTTCCTACCAAGTATCTGTATCATTCTTTTAATAGCAGACATTTTATCATCTCCCCTCCGCCCCGCTTGCCCAGAGCTCCCTGAAAACAGTTGTTTTCTGGAGTTTGGGCTTTAAATTCTTGTCTTTTTCATGGACGTGTTGTTTTACCCTTTTGATAGAAAGGGACAGTTCAGGCAGTTCAAGGGAGGTCTGGTGTAAGCAGATTGTTGGTGGTTGTTGTTTGGGTACAGTTTAGCGTGCCAGGTGTTGGCACAGGGTTTTTCATCTACTGTGGTACGACCAGTGCCGATTCTAGGGTGTGATGGGGCACCAAGCAAAAATTTGCAAGGGGCCCCTCTGACAAGTGTTGACATAATAATCTGAAATCGACAGAAAAAGGTCAGACACTCAAACTTAAAAAAAAATACATATTATTATCGAATATTTTGAAAGTTGTGCAAAAATAGGGAAAACTTTGTTTGAATGGATTACATCATTAAAAACTATTTACAGCAAAAAAAAAAAAAATATGTCAAACAAAAGAACAACGGAACAATGCAACTTTTAAAAACAATATGTGTTTTTACCAAAACAGTAGCCAGGACTTCACCTTTGTTATCAAATTTTATATTTGGGGCTTATTAAAATTGTAAATATTCTCCAAAGTTATCTTTTTTCGCTCCCTGAAGGGTAGCTCCTCTTCATCTTGCGTTGTTGTTGTCGGTTTCATACGTTGATTGACAAACTTCAGTAAAGTAACGGCCTGTAGCATTGCCCGAAGGATGACATGGGGCCCCTTTAGGGGGGTATCCGTCAAAGATGTCATTGCATTTTGGCCACGAATTGTTTGAAGTGGATCATGGGGTTAACGGTCACTGCAGTTGCTACACCTTAGACATTACTGTGGAGTCAAGTTCGTCAGCCCTCTGGGGCCCCCTATTGGTTAGGGGGCCCCAAGCAGCTGCCTGCCTCGCCTGTTGGCAAGCTGCGGCTCTGGGTACGACCATCATTGAGTTATTGTGCTTTAAAAGTAACACATTTTCATTTATGTCAGATGGTGGCAGTTAGTAGCTTACTGACCTATTGCTATGTCCTGCCCCTGAAGCGTGATGAGCCAATCACAGTATGCACAGCCATTTCCATACATTTAGACGTTCTCTGCTTGGGCGTCCATTGCAGTGCATTACAGATAGTCAGTTTTCGTTTGCTTTTTTGAGTTTTTTTAAATGAGATTTGAGTTTTAAGAAATGGTCAGTTGCACAGGTTTCGTAGAGTTAAAATCAACCACTAACTAGTCCATTACTTTAAATATTCCTTTATTTAATCCCCTGTTGGATAAATTCAATTTTACATTCATGAACCACTAACTAGTCCATTACTTTGCATCACTCATGAGATCGGATGTGTATCACCAGGAACAACAACACTTTGCAACAAAACGTCCCCTCTACTTAAACCCCTCCCATAATTGGACCAGGATTCAGAAATAAAAGTGTTTCCTGTTTCTTCTTAATCCCCTAACCTTTAAAGAGGAAACCTGTTTTTCTTTTACAGGTTTTGAAACCCTCAAGCTGCCAAAATGGGTGAAAAATTACTTTAGTGCAAATAAACACGTGATAAACACAGTTGAAGGTCAGTGCTGACTGCTTTTTCTCTGCTTGTACTCCTTCAGTAAAACATGACATGTAACCAGGTTACAGGGGGGAATTGAATAAGACTTTAATGCATGTTTACCAGCTACTGTCCATCTGAATATTCCTGTGTCGTCTTCCTGCATCCGAAGAGCTTAAACATTTATGAACATGAAACTTGTGTTCCACCCATGAGCCTGAGAGCTTCCAAAAGGCTTTTTTTGAGGATCCCTGAGCTTATCTGGCCATCCTCTGGGGAAAACTCAGCCATACAGAGGCAACAGATAATACTCTGGGCCTTAATATCAGTGAATATTACATGTTGTCAGATATCTAGAACAGGACTAAATTTTATGTGAGCACATGTCTGCTGAAAGGCCAATTGGATCCAGATTTGCATTTATTCCACAGTCTCTTTTTGCTGTTAAAATAAACTGTTTTCATAGTCTTCTCAAACTTGAGAGGTCAGTAATACTCAGAAACCTACATTTCAGCCTTACATACATATTGTGCGAATATCTGTTGACATACAGTACAGACATTTTTGCAAAGCAGTCATTCTTAAACTTGTGTTCAAAGAAAAGTAGCACAGTTCATCACATCAACAATTTGTACGGAAACACAAACGTCGTCATTTTCTGTCTTTTTGTCATTCCTCAGTGAAGACATGACCTCATGCAAACCTCCTTTTTTTCCTTTTTCTTTTTTTTTTTTTAACTTTGACCGATCCACGGCCCCCATCATCTTGTGATGATATGGTTTAAACTGATCAGAACTTTTACATCTCCATACAATTTGTGTAAAAGTGGTGTAAAAGTTCTCGGACTTACGCATACATGTACATGAAAACATAGAACACACACACACACACACACCCTAGAACTTCAAACACCTGGTTAGCCCCAAACCCCACTCTGCTCCCTCGTTATGGTGTAGGCTGCTGAGGTGGAGGCAACGTGCCTATGTGACACTGTGTGCACTTCCCTCAGTGACTTTGTCTTGACACCCCTCACCCCTCACCCCTATCGTTGTAGATAGATTTTTATGTTTCTGATGTGCTGACGTGTTTTTCTCCTAATCCAAAACTATGCATCCATCCCACCTCTAGGGGCCTTGTCTGGTATTTGCTTTTTTTCCCTCCTCCTTCCTCTTGTACTCTTTTCCTTCTAATAAAACGGGGCGATGTGCACGCTGGAGACCCAACAGTCCCATTTTGTGTCTCTGTCTTTTTTGTTTCTTGGTCGGGATGAAACTGAAGTGTATATTCTGTTGCTCTGAAATGTGCATGATACAATATCCTTTATTTAATCCCCTGTTGGGTAAATTCAATTTTACGTTCTGGAATTAATCACGCTATATACACAAACACACATGCACAAATAGCACTTTGCACACAAGCATACACTGGTGGAGAGTACAGAGTGAAGGAGCTGCACCATCAGCACGTATGCTGAGCAGTTTTGGGTTCGATGCCTTGCTCAAGGGCACCTCGACAGTGCCCAGGAAACTATACTGACACCTCTCCAGCCAACTTCCAAATTTTGGTCCATGCTGGGACTTGAACCAGCAACCCTCCACTTGCCAAGCCAAGTCCCAATGGGCTGAACTTAGGACTGAAAGATTTATCGTTTTCTGATTGAAATCGCAATTTCAGACATCATGATCATGTGATCGCCAAAACCTGCAATTTTTTTGCTCCTGACTGACCCAGGATCTGTTGTCATTTGTTTTACACACATGTCCTTTAAATGGAAAACTGTTGGGAAAGATCCTTTTTTCCTGTTGAATTTATTTTATTATTCCTTTTTGAGCTGTTTTGTATTTTATCTTTTTTCACTTAACACAATTAAGGATATTTTGCACAACATCATTTTTAAAAGTTAAGAGTCAAAGATAGCTCTTTTTGGTTTTCAGTCATTATAACTAAAAATATGATTAAAAAGTCCAGTTTAGAAATGGAAAGAATTGTATTTTATGGTCAGAAATTTGACTTTTTATCTCAAAGTCTTTTTTTTCTCCAAATTTTGCCTTTTATTTAATAATGTTGTCTTTATTTGTCATAATTTTGACTTAGGATTTTGACTTTTTACAGCACAATTTCTACTTTTTATTCAAAATGTTGATGTTGTACCTGAAAATTTTGACTTTTTCATCTCAGACTTTTGCCTTTATCTCAAAATTTAGACCTTAAATGTGAAAGTTTAGACTTTTTTCCACATAATGTTAAATTGATTTCTTAAAATTTCGACTCTCATCTCAAAATTTGCACTTTTCTTACTTAGAATTTTGTCTTTACTTCTCAAACTTCCACTTTTTATCTTAAAATATTGACATTTTATTTAAAAGCTATAAACAATTCTTACCTTAAGTTTTCATCCTTACATTGGAGTAAAGGCTTTTGATGTAATTTTCTGTCAAGTCTGTAAATGTTTCTGTACATTGTGGAAACTTCCCCGAATCTTGATTTGAAGAAAATCATAAAGTGAATTGAAATCGCAACATCTGCCAGAAAAATCGCAATTAGATCTTTTTCTAAAATTGTTCAGCCCTAGCTGAGCTACCGCCGCCCCTAAATAGCAAATAAAATGTATCTTAATCTTAATCTGCAGGAAAACTGGGGGTTTTCGCCAGCCTGTTCTGTGCCTCATTTGTCTGATAAGGGAAACAGAGTACAAGAGGAAGGATAAGGGAGGAAAAAAAAGCAAATATCATGCTACGTCTCTAAGTGGAGGCACAGTTTGGGACTAGGAAAAAACACCCCAGCACATAAGCAAAATTAAAAAAAGACAAGTACAATGGCAAAAATATGAAGACCTGAACAGATGGAATAGGGAAAGGTCAGGGTTGGGGGATGTACAGATACTCAGGGGAGGTTATAATCATGCTTAATTTTTTTTTTTTGTTAATTCATTTAAGGTAAATAAACTGTATCATACAGCGAGTCTGAGCAAAATGTAACTTAAAGTAACTATAGGCTGAGCTCCATTATGTTGCTGGTGGCTAGTAAGATGGAGCACAGAGACGGTGCAAGGAGGAGCTACACAGTTTCATGGATCTGTATGTTGCTGAATCCAATATAAGTCTCACTATGAGAATTAGGGCAGTGGACACTTGAATTGTTGGATGTTTAAATCATCTAGAAGGTAATGTGTTTGTTTATTTGGGCTTATGTGGAAAAGAGCTACAATTGCACATCAGTATTTCTCAGGAAGATTTAAACTTTTTTTCAGACAGGAAAACTAATATACAGTGATTGAGAGGATTAACAAAGCAACCAGTGACCAAATGATTAAATAAATGGATTCAATTCTCAGTTTTTTTGCCCTAAATGCCTCATATTTAGTGGAGCATGAATCAATGAAGTTAATAGGCTTGCTGTTACACACTCATATCACATTCTTTCTCCACTTCGGTCCGGGGAACATTTTTAACGTGCTGACAGAACTTTTAGAAGGTGTGAGGAGAGCAGATAAAACCTTTTCTCACTTGTATCACAGACTTGAAGCGACTTTTACACTCTGAGCTCGAAAGAAGGAACGAAAAGAGATGCAGAGCGAGAGAAAGAGAGGCAGTTACGCTATCTGGATGAGATCTGGCATCCAGCATATGCAGCACATGTGGTCTGGTATAATTTACAGTGTTGTCAGGGAGGAGTGGGTTATAAGCAACTGTTTTGCCTAGCAACATTCACGGGAAGGTGGAAGGGGAAAATGTAGAGCTGGCAGGTAGAAGGAATAGTTTAATACCGTGAGACATCAACAGTTTATGTGTTCCATTGGTAGTTCCAGTCCTTTCTGAAACCCGCAGAAGAGCGCCAAATAAAATCTATCTGGGTTTGTGATTTTATATGATTTACTATCACTGAAATAAAATACTACTGAGTAGAAATAGACGTGAATTTACACTGATACAGACAACAGCAAACTTCATGATGACACTCACCAAATCCAAGTCTTCACTTGTGCTTCCTTTCAAGGTGTTGATGTAAAAAAACTCTCCACTGCCTCATTTACTAGTCTGAGCTTGAGTTTTCATCAGAGCAAAAGGGGGGTTCAACCATGGAGATTAGAGAAACTTTAAGCTTGTTTTTGTTCTGTAGAATAACTGTAATCAGTCAGTTTGTTTTTATGACCTTGAAAGAAAAACGTTTGGCCCGATGATGGCACTGACTCATTTATGGGTGTGAAAATTCAGTCTGGCACTGGGACACACAATTTTAGCCGATAATCATCTCTCTAGCTGGACTTTATTTTCATGTGTGGGGCATCTGAGATGCTTAAAAGGAACCCTGGCTACCAGAACGTCATTTTCCTAAATGATCAGTGTTTTTACCAGCTACATAAGAATGATAATAAAATCTCTCAAAATATCTTAGTTTGTATAAAATTTGAAAAAACATTTTCACCTGTAGGCCGCCATTGTTGTTTACACCACAATAACGTCTGGGTAGTGATGTCATATGGTTGCACCGGGCTCGATCTCATACAGGATCATATAAGTCCTGGAGCGGAATTCAGTGGTTTCCTGAGGAAGTTTTGTGGGTTTGTGTTGGAAAATAGTCGGCACAGCATTTGGCTTTAGTCTCCGTTTATAATGACCCACACCTGTCAGCTCTTTCATCAGCATGGGCCGGCTAAATGCAGCAAATGCTTCTGGGGAGAAGTGGCCAGAACATAGCCGCGGGTCCATCGGAAGTTGTTTACGCCCACAAGAGATTTCCCACAACTTCCTTCTTTTCTTGTCTTTTGGGAAGCTGTGCAGACTAACATCAGTCTCCTTGTTTCCTTTGGACTGAAAAGTGCACCCAAAAGCAGCCACATGTGGCATTATTATGTTTTTTTCCCTCCTCAAACCTAGTGACTTACAGCGACTAGTAGTGAGTAAACGGCCAAATCCAGATGCTCGACACCAATCTACGTCATCAACCCAGAATGCATTGCGGCAGTAAAATAATGGCTGCGCCCGAAGGAAAGAAACTGTGTTTTAAATTGTATTTATTTTAAAGAAAAACTAATTTGTTATGTCTTTTAACAACAAATTCTAGTTTGAGACAAACATTTAAGCACATTCATGTCTATTAGTCCTTACAGTGGGGGTTCCCTTTAACATGGACCATAAAGATTTTAAGATGTATAATGTAAATGATTGGGCTTTAATTCTGGACATGCAGCCCAATGCTTTTTTTAAATCTTTTTACCTCCATTATCATACCACCTGACATTGAGTTGCTGCATCTCTTTAATAATATGGAGAAAAAAAAAAAAAAACGGTATACAGCTTTTTTGTTTTTGTTATAACATACACATACATTATACTCTTGGAAGTGTTAAATGGCACATAAATGGCTGTTTGAATGTCAGAACACACTTATTTCAATGTTCAATTGAGTCATGGTTTCAGCCTCATTATTACTCAATAACTAGTTGACTACTATTTTGAATCATTTCACAACTGGTAAAATTTTTTTGTCATGAAACCCCTACATGTAACACAGCTTTGGATAGAATGAAATACATATTGTGCTTTATTTTGACCACTTTCTGATCATGTGCCTTGGATCACTCAACGAGTCAGAATTTAAGCTTCTGTAAGATTCACTTGGAAAAACATCATTTTTGCTCTTTTGGTGTCAAGTGAGGTGAATACACTTGAAAAAGAAAACATATCTCATTAGTAAGTGGAATGGTGATGTTGTTATGGAACATTACAGTCCGTTTTATATTTTTTTGTTTCATAGATTAAGGTTTTGAGTTCAAAAGTAAATCATAGTGAATTGTGAATTTTTTCAGTATTTCATCTCTCTTTAAATTAGTTCCACAAACATTACAAAACCTCCTATCATTAATGTATGACTTCTCTTAGGAAAGTATTAAGTTAATGCCTGATCATAATTTATTTTCTTTGCAAATATATGTTTACCACATATTCCAAAAATATAGCTTTTGAAGTCTTTCGTAGAAAAGTAAGAGTTCCAGCACAAACAGTTCAGCCAGAAATATTTACAAGCCTTTGGTAAGCCTGACTTTTAACATGAAACCAAAATTATCCAGTGATTAATTTACCTTCCTTTATCACATAATCCTTCAGGCTTGGCAGGAGTAATACAATTTGGCAATGCCAGCATCTCCAAAAACCTTCTCTGGAGGCTTTTGAAAAGAATTCCTGCAGAGTTTTAAGTGTTAGAATATCAACTTCTGCCTGAGATTTGTCATCATGAAATGTGAGGCCCATTGCACAGCGGCTCTGGTATCTTTATTAGCGATGACAACAATGATAGAGCATGTTTTGCTTCACATTTGATATTACTGGAAACTTCTGGATAAGGTTGCATTTTTAATGTGGTCATGCCCAGAAATGGTGTAATTGTTTTGAGGATTAAGAACTCATATCTCTATATTAATAAAAATATCTTTGATATTTACGGGATGAAAGCCAATCTGAAATCCTCCCTTCATTGACGCGTTTAACACAAGCACGCACTAAACATGTTATGTAAGGAGAGTATTACACCATGAGCTCATGTTATGAAAAATAGGGCATCGGTTGGTCAAGTTACTGAAAACAACAAACCAGGGATACTGAGAGCAGCAGGAGAGAGAGAAGAGGAATAATTGTGGTATTCTGGGATTTGATAAATTCACACATGGATGACAAAAATATATCTTTCATGATGTAAATTACCAAAAAACAACATGAATACAAACTGTACTTTTTGGTACATGATCTCGTACTGTGTTTGCTATATTGATTTGATAGTATGTTTCTTTCTGAAGCTGGTTAGATCAGTTGAGTTGGTGCATGTCCAGTACAAGGTTAGTACAAAACTAACCCCTCTGGTAAAGCACTGTGATTTCTATCTCCCCCCCAATCCTCCTTTCTGATAGTTTTTAAATGAAAGATGTGTTAGGGATGGACATAAGGGATCAGTTTTGGAGAAATGTAAGAGAAAAAAGCCCCTCCCTGAGTGACCACCTTGTCCTGGTGGAGGGGTTTGATGTCCCAATGATCCTAGGTGCTCAATTGTTGGGGACTTCATGCCCCTGGTAGGGTCTCCCATGACAAACAGGTCCTGGAGGAGGGATCAGATAAAGGGTAGCTCAACAGACTTCTTATGATGAATGACAAAAATGGTTTGAGGCTTCCCTTGCCTGGACGCGGGTCACTGGGCCAGGCCTGGGGGTGGGGCTCAATGGCAAGCGCCTGGTGGCCGGGCCTGTTCTCATGGCTCATGGTCGGGCACAGCCTGAAAAGGCAACATGGGGCCCCCTCCCTGTGGGCTCACACACCCGCGGGAGGGGCCAAAGAGGTCAGGTGCTGTGTGAGTTGGGCAGCAACTAAAGGCGGGGACCTTGGTGAACCTAGGGGACCTTGGTGAACCTTGGTGGACCTTGGTGAACCTTGGGGGACCTTGGTGAACCTTGGGGGACCTTGGTGGACCTTGGTGGACCTTGGGGGACCTTGGTGGAATTTGGTGGACCTTGGTGAACCTTGGTGGACCTTGGTGAACCTTGGGGGACCTTGGTGAACCTTGGGGGACCTTGGTGGACCTTGGTGGACCTTGGTGAACCTTGGGTGACCTTGGTGAACCTTGGGGGACCTTGGTGGACTTTGGTGAACCTTGGGGGACCTTGGTGGACCTTGGTGGACCTTGGCGTCTATAGACATGGATTGTCACCTCTCTGGTGGGGAAGGGGCCTGAGCTGGTGTGCAAGGTTGAGAAGTTTCAGGCAAAATGTAGTCAGGCTCACCTCAATGCATAGCAAGGGCTCCGGAACCAGTCTTGAAACAGGTTGGACTCTCTTCCACTCTGGAGTTGCCGTTGCTAAGAGGCACCACCAGGCAGGGGTGGCATTACTTATTGCCCACTGGCTCGGTGCCTGTATGTTGGAGGTCACCCCAACAGATGCAAGGGTAGCCTCTCTCTGCCCTCGGGTGGGGGGACGTACCCTGACTGTTGTTTGTGCCGATGGTCCAAACAACAGTTCAGAGTATCCACCCTTTTTGGAGTCCTTGGAGAGAGTCCTCTTTGTCCGTCCTGCTGGGGGACTTCAACGCTCACTTTGGCAATGACAGTGAGACCTGGAGGAGTGTGATCGAAAGGAACAGCCCCCCCATGTGACCAGTGCTTCAAGAAAAAAAGCACATCACGCCAGTAATTGCTGCTCCCCACTGATTTTAACATTATGCTGCTTGTTTTTAAGTTCTCAATATTGTGGCTCCAGTTTATATGACTGATTTTATCACTCCATGTAAGCCTGATTGTTGCCTGAGATCCTCCAGCAGGGCACTATGAGTGGTTCTGAACCGCAGATGGGGGTTTGGTTGATTAAGTTGAGCAAGCCATTGCTGTTTGGGCTCCAAAGCTCTGGAACTCCCGGCCCAAGATCTCAGGCAGGCAAACTCAGTATCATCTTTTAAATCTCTTCTAAACCAAATTTTGTAGTATTGCCTTTTGCTGACCTTTTGCTTCCTCTGCATTGTTATATTGTTTGAACCTCTGAAGACCCGGGCATTCGCCTTCCGGTTTTTTTGTTTTTTGGGGTTTTTTTTTTATCTACTTGCTATTTAGAATCAGGGAGACCTATTAAGTATAAAAACAAAATTTGGTCTTTATACAAGAAGTTGTGTTTTTACTGTTATTAGTCAGCTACCAGTTTTCAGTTAGAAGTGCTATTGTTCATACCTACACTTTTTGTCTCACTGAAATGGGTGTGAAGTTGTGATTTCACTAAATGAAATTTCATGGGTCTGAGAGGCAGAAATGTTGTCCAAATATGTGGACGCCAGGTCTTAAGAGGTAATTTTTTTTTATTCATGTGTTGCTTTGTTTATTTGGATAAAGTAAAGAGGCAAATTTTGATCTTCTATGCAGACAGCTATACTGATGATATAAAAACTGTCTCCTTTGTTTTGGTGCAGTTTTTCTGTAACCAGCCTCAAACATAATCTTGAAGAACTGCAGTTTTTACTGCCTCTGCATGGCTTTCATTTCCAAAAACGAAATTAAAAGCGTACGTAATGCCACTTTTCTCATCCCTCTGACCACTCAAAAGAAGTCACATTCATACAAGAAGAAAATTCATCTCATTCATAAAAAGTCACACACTGGACCTCAGAGGGCCTAGGGGTTGAGGTCACGCTCCATGAGGTTCGCCCAAAGGGGGGGCCCTAGGTTTGAGTCCAGCCTGTGTCCTGTTTCCCACATGTACTCCCCACTCTCTCCCCCCTTTCCAGCTCTATCCACTGTCTACCTCTATCCATTAAAGGCATAAAAAGTCCAAAGAAAGAAAAAAAAAAGTCACACACTGCTGAACAACGGTAGGAGCATTTTGGGATTCAGTGTTTTGGCCAAGGACGCATCAGCATTTAACCCTTGGTTCTGGGGTGGACCCCAACCTTCCAACTGAGAGACAGCAACCTCTTACTTGCCACAGCTACATTGCTGACACGAGTATTTCATACAGATATGACAGTACATGCTTTAGTAATCAACACTGAGAAGAGATGACTTGAAACCCTTCCCTTTTAGAATTTGGATAAATGTTATGGGAAGCAAAAACAAACAATTTGTGCTCTTATATCATCAAGCTTCTGAGAAAATGTAAAATAGTAGAAGTATTAACAAGTTAAAAGTGAGTTTTTTCTCCCCTCACTGAGCAGAATACAGCAGATCTGTGACGTTCAGAAAGGAAAATAACATTACCTCAAGCATTATCAGTCATGACTGAAACAGACAGTCACTCATTTAACCCTTTGATGCATAACATGGGTCAAAAGTGACCCGGCTGAGTTTTTATTTTTGATATCATTGCAGTAAATTAATTTTATCATTCAGTCTTCAAGGAATTCCACAATCAACTTGTTTCTGACCATCATACATAATTATTTTATTTTTTACTTTTTTACTTTTTGAATAAAAAAGGTTTTTGTATCACTACCCTTTCAATGCACAACATGGGTCCAAAATGACCCATATTCATTTTCTATGCTATTTCATGTATGGCTTAGTGTTTTTATGACATAACTTTGAAATAAATTAATTTAATAGTTAGTAAAGATAAAGATAGTTCTGGCACAGCTTGGACTTATGTTTTGGGTCATTATCTTGCTGTAAGATGAACCTCTGACCAACTAGACACATACCAGAGGGTATTGCATGGTGCTGCAGGATGCTGTGGTAGCCGTTTTGGTTCAGGGAGCCTCTCACTCTGAACAAGTCACCAACCCTGGATCCAGCAAAACAAGCCCAGACCATCACACTTCCTCCTCCATGTTTGACAGTTGAAGCCACACACTGTGGAAGCATCCTCTCACCTACTCTACGCCGTACAAAGATCCTGATGAACCCAAGATTTCTAATTTTGATTCATCAGTCCATAATACCTTTTTCCAGTCTTCAGTCGTCCAATGGCAGTGTTTCTTGGCCCAGGCAAGCCTCTTTGTCTTATTCTGACGTCTTAGCAATGGTTTTCTTGCTGCAACGGGTCCAGTCAAACCCGCAGCTCCAAGTCTTCTCTTCACAGTAGAAACAGAGACTTACTACGACCACTATTAAGCTGTGCTTGAAGCTGTTGTCCTGTGAGCCGCCTATCACGCAAACTGTTGACTCTCAGAAACTTGTCCTCGGATTCAGTTGTGGCTTTGGGTCTGCCAGACCTCTTTCTGTCAAAAGCCTAGTTTCCACCAGGCAGTCTGGTACGGGTCAGATTGGTAAAGCCTGATCCTGTGCGCGTTTCCACAGCCAACTGTACCCTGCTTGAAGGGCCGGATGGCGAGAGCCGCGTCAGCTACGTAACAGCGTGACGTCACTGCACAGCAACCAGCGCTACACAGTGTACCCCGCGAATAAATGCAATGAAGAAGAAATTAGCGGTATTGTAAACAAAGAGCAACGATGGAGGACATCCAGCAACTCTTCTACTTTGTGATCAGCATGTGGCTCTTTATTCCATAAAGAAACGAAGCTTTGTTTCAGGAAAGGCTGTGTGCGGGGTTGTGTGTTGTTCTTTTTTGCTGCTGTCGCACGGGAAGTTACCGATCTTTGACCAATCAGCTACCGCTGTGATTATAGCCCCACCCCTGGGGCCGGTTTGGTGCGGCTTGGCACCCCAACAGAAGGGTACTGAAAAGTGGAGCGGTACGGATCGCTTAATAGGGGACCCGTCCCGGTTTTAGTCTATGGAAACGCCACAAAATGCCGTACCGAGACAAACCAAACCGATCTGCTTGGTGGAAACAAGGCTAAAGTTTGCCCCAGTTTCTGACTTCCTTTTGATGGTGAAGGAAACTACTCATTGATACCTTGACTTTCTTTGCAATTTCTCTGTAGGAAAGACCTACATTTTTCAGTGTTATGATGGTCTGTCTCTCTTCCACTGTTAATTGCCTTTTTCTTGCCATTTCTGTAGCAACACACAACTTTCTGCAGTACAATACTGTTCAACTGATGCTCACGAGGGTATGGTACCACATTGTGTTCAAACACTGCTTTTATGCTGACAGAGGGGCTTGTTAGTAATCAAGCAAACTTGGAACACCTGTAGGAATTAGTAGCAGCAGCTTTTTAAGGCTTGGTCACCCTCCGTTGCTGCAGGACAGCTATCAATTGTGAACCCATTTTGTGTTATTGTTCTGAAATGTACTCTGTTTTTCAATTTTGGGTAATCTTACTTTTTATTTTACCCTCTGGTAGTTCACCACTTACTGTTGTATCATTTCAAGCCACTGATTGGACTTGAGTGACTTGAATTGCAATAAATAACTGGAAAAATTGGGGTGTTCTAAAACTTTTGACCGGTAGTGTATGCAGCCATGTTATGTTATCTGAGGTGTGTGTATGTGTGACAAAATTACAAATGAATGTGCTGCAAATGTTAAATAAGTCAATGTTTGGCCCCCACTCACTAAAGTGATTACTTGAAAGAAATTATCTTTAAAGTATTACATCATTTAATCACACTTGGATGAATGGGTCAATTTTGACCCATGTGTGTAAACTTGATGTAGTAATAAAAAAACTATTTTTGTTCATAAAGAATAAAAGCAAGAATGTAAATAATGATTAGTCTTAATCAAAAACAAGATATTTAAAGAATACTTGAAATATTCAATCCTAAAAAAAAAATATTTCCAAAGATAGAACAAAGATTAACTCAATCAGCATGAAATAACCTGGAAAATAAATACGGGTCATTTTTGACCCATGTTGTGCATTAGAAGGGGTGTGTATATGTTGTGCATCAAAGGGTTAACAGTTCCATAAAGCTGGGACGGATATTTGGCTACGATGTGTGCACACACTCCTGTGTTGGATTCAAGAGAGCTTAGCTGTTTGGCCTCTTACCTCACATGACTGAATGCAGTGGATGTGCTGAGGGTCAGGATACCACTTCATCATCCCCGTGCAGACTATACTCTGAAAAACAAAACACGTAACAATAGTTGAGCCATACAGCCAGAGGACATGAAAAACAACATGTTCAAAGTGGAAAACTACGCTATCACAGTCAGTTACAAAACATACAGCAAATGAGACAAGGAAAGTGCAATTGGAGGTGTGTTTATTCATTGAAAATTAAACTTGTTCTGTAACTGTAGCAGAAAAAACTTCCATTTGCTGATCTGTGCAATTAAGTCTCATCAGCAGGTAAACCTCTATGAGAGCTGGATGACAGTCAAAAGAAGATGAATGAGGCATCCAAACATGTTTCAAAGCAGCTGTAAGAAACTACATGTTGACATTGATTTTGGCATTCACCGTGGACAGCTGTAAATCTTATTGCAATATTTTTTTTAACCCTATACTTAATAACTGAATGTGGTTTCTCTGACGAAAGCATTCTGTCCTGCATTTTCCCATAGTCAGTTGTATCCCTCATCATGAATATATTCAGTTTAAAATGTAAATAACAGTGCTTTGAATGCTACTAATTGTCAGGTCAGACTCCTACAGTCATTTATAAATCATCAGTCCCGCTGATGATCCCATTGGATGTAGGATGTGAAAAGGAAGCATTGTTCAAGAGAGAGTAATGTGCTTTATCCTGTCCTGTGAAGCTTTAAGTGATTCACAGCTTAAAGAAATCCCTACTTTCTCACACTGGTGTTTTATAAGGCCGTTACATCAGCCTCTGTCTGACACACTTCATTAAGCTGCAGTGTAAAACCCCCTTGCTCCAGATTGGTCAGACCTCTAGGAGCCTGGATGGGGCGGGGCTATGAGCAGGTCTTGGTGTTTGAGGCCCGCTTCTCCAATATACCATCAACCAAGATCCTTATGTGATGACCTCATCATTTCAGCAAGTCTCATTGGGACCATTTTGATCAGATCACAGACAGACTAAGGGATTTCTACAACAACTGAAATGTAGAGGTTAGAAGATCTGCACGTTTGGTTTGAACATACAGCGTTGTTACTTTATATCCATGTTCAAAATGTGTGAAAACGTTATAGCCCCTCTTTAAATCATCTGACATGGAGAGCATAAAAGTCAAAGTCTAATGAAATACTATCTGCTTGATGATCCACTGAACCCATGAGGGAATTCCAAAAACATAATTGTATATGAATATTAATGGAAATCAGTTTCTTTGATTCCTTTTGAAATCATCTGAAACTGCGAGTTGTTTGATGACGTTGATGTTGTGTCAAAGTTGTATTCACTTTTCTTGATGTATGCCTCAAGCTAAGTCGTTTAGTAAGAAAAAAAATGAAGAACTTTTAGTGGTGTAAATGAAAAAAAACAAACAGATTCTTTACTATTGCCAATAATCCATTTGTCACCTCATTGGCTTTATGAATAATAGAATAAAAAGGAGCAAAACACCTTTTGTATATTAAACTGATTGAATACGAAGGAAGATACAAATTTATTTCATTTTCATTGTCAAGTTGAGTACATTTCAATGGTTTTAAATAGGGCTGGGCTGTTAATTGTAAATTAGATTAAATGGCAATATGGCCTACTGCAATATTCTAATTGCACATGGTGCAATATTTCTTGAACCTCAAATGTGTTAGGATATCAGATAAACTTTTTAGCTGTAGATGTTTTCAGCTCCACACCACTGCTACTTAACCCTGCTCAACTGAAGAGCCACATTGTTGAAAACTACCTGTGAAAGAGCAACAATCCAAGTGTTGACAACCATCAAAAATGGCAAGAAGTAGCAATAAAAATAAGTTTAAGGTGGTGAAAATAGTCAAAAAGCAGCAAAAATGGGTTTACATTGGGATGTAGCAAAACTTTTCAGAGGCCTGACATTTCTGTTTAAAACATCCTTTTATTGACCAAATGTAATGTTTACATTATCTGATTTTCTGAGACATTGGATTTTAGGTTTTTATCTGTAAACCATAATCAGCAACATTTCAAGACAGAGGTCTATAAATAATTTACTCTTTGTATAATGAGTCAAAATAATCACTGTTTTTTATTTTCTGAAATGAGTGACCAAAAATATTTGACTTTTTTCATTATACTCTAGTTTTTGAGATTTACCTGTAAATGCACACAATGTTTTTGTGGATTTTTATTTATTTCTTTGGTTTATTATTATTTTTTAAACAAAAATCCTCCTTGTCTTCCTCATATTTGTTTTTCTTGTTCAAAACGAGAAAAATGAAAAAATAAATACCAACCCCACCAATATAGCGATTGATATCAACAAACACATAAGATGGGGGACTTAAAGAATCGCATAATAAATTGCAATTAAAATATAGGCAAAAATAATTGCAAATCGACTTTTGTTGCAAATCGTCCAGCCCTAGTTTTGAGTTTTCGTCATCTTTCTCATGCACGAAAACCCTGTGCTCAGATGTGAGGACTGATTGAGTGGATGTAAAACTCCAGGAGTTTACGAGGTGGTCTGCAGATCGCTGACTGACTAATGAATATGGACAGAGAAAGTGGATTCTCCCCGATGATCTCTGGTGTAGGCCTGACACAGCCAAGAAGAACTGATCTGAAGTATTTGAGATAAGACAATACATCAAAATCACAGGGCAGTGTCGGAGCTATGGCGTAAGCAACCGCACCGCCATCCAACTATCTGACCTCCGCAGGGCTGGATTAAGCAGCTGGCTCTCTGATTGAATGACCACCCAAACAGTCTGGAGAAACCTGAGCAGTGTTTGCGACAGTATCAACGTAAAAGTGAGTTTTGATATTGTGTAACCTGACCCACCTTTTGAACAAAAACATCGACTTCTCTCTATCTCATACCCAACATCTGACATTCCTACTGGTGTGTTGGAGGA
>RPOG01007131.1:0-17638 GCA_008086565.1 Thalassoma bifasciatum
TTAGGAATGTAACCATTTGAACCTTATCTTATTGTACCAGGAAACTCATGGGATGGGGAAAGAAAAGCAGATTAAGTGTGGAGAGTGTGAGTAACATGCATCAAAAGGTGTTGAATCTGTAACGAGTGGTTTGAGGATTGTACGCTCTGTGGGGCGCCTGCTTCACAAACCAATTAAAGAAAAAAAAAAAAAAAGACTACACTACAAAAACCAAAGCAAGTTTGTTTGTTTGTTTTCTCTGTACAAAAAAACAGTCTTTTAAAATTTAATTTCAGCCATATTCACATGAAAAGTGAAAAAAAAGGATATTTTTGAGATATAAAAGGCACAAATTGGGCAAATAGAGGGAAAAAAAACATGCAAACTAGGTAAGAGAAATTGTTACTTAAGTAGAAATAGTTTCTTTACCCTTGAACACCAAACGTGACATGGTAACACCACTATCAAATACAACAGGTGCATTTTACTCCATAAAATATTCATTCACTGAAAAATACCTCTCATTAAAATATATTGAAGTACAACGATAAATGGCAAAGTGAAGTTATGTTTCTTTATTTTCCAATATACAATGTTACATTAATCAATAAAAAGGTATCATGGTCCCCCCCATAGTAATAATATAGTAATGTGATTATAAAGTAAGGTTCTAAAAAGTAGAAAATTATGGAATTCATAATGAAAAAATTCCTTAAAATGATACATTGTCATTCTCAGAACTTAGACATGCAAGCCTCGTCCAGTGAAGTTTATAACAACAACAACAACAAAACGAAGACAACATTACTTCTACAACTCATAATAAATAATGTATTTATGGTTTCAGGAAATAATAAAAGGCTTTATTTACTCTTGATTTTTAATGCCATGTGAAAATCACCCAATCACATGCCCGTGGAAAATACCGGGGAATGGGGCAGGCAAACGCCCACCTATGATGTCAGCGAGCAGCCTGAAGCGACCCAAGAACCAACGCACCTCAGGCAGCAGCAACACAATGAGAATCACATGACCAAAACAGCGTGGGTGAAAATTACCCAACAATAGTGCTCTAGGGTTCATATAAGAAACTGAAGGGAGAAAGTCTATTTAGAGGTCACTGGTCAGTCCTGCCATTCTGTTGAGACAGAGCATTGACACAGACTTAACCCTGTAATACCTGAGCCATCAAGATAAAGTTCTTGTATCTCATTTGACACATTAAGCAGTTTTGTCAACACTTTTTGTTAAGTTTTTTAGTAAATATGCATTCATTTGATGCAGAAAACTCAGGTTTTTAAAAAAAATAGAAGCTACTTAGATGTTATTCTTGCTGCAACTTCTTGAAAATAAAGCTATTTTCTGTATTTTTCCTGAAAAAAAAAGTGAGCGGATGATATTATGAGAGCAGACATTTTGAAAAGGGCCAAAATGCAACTTTTGCTGACTCTACTGATATGACGATCCTCAAGGTGGTAGAATATATATATAAATATATATATATATATTTTTTTTTTTTTCTTTTTTTTAAATACTTTTGAAAAGTTTATAAAGAAAGCCTCTATCATGTTGATGAGATAGGGTTAAAGACCTGACCTGATGGGGTTCTATCTTAAGTATGGCTAGGTACTTAATCGCTAATTAGATTAAAATGCAATGTCTCCTGTTGCAATATTCTAGTTACAGAGAGTGCAATATTTCTGTAAGCTGAAATGCATCAAAATAACAGATACTATTTTAACAGCATATGTTTTCTGCTCTACACCAGAGTTACCAAACCTTGCTAAACCAAAGAGACAAACTGTTTTAAAACTACATTTACAAAAGAAAAGAAGTGGCAACAACAGTAGCAAGTAGCAATAAAACTTCATTGAGGTGGTAAAAATTGGTAAAAAGCAACAAAAATTGGCATTCAGATTGGGATAAAACCTAGAAATACTCAAGAGGTAGGTCCAAAAGTGGCAAAAAAAAAAAAAGAGTTAAAAGTGACAAAAATGGTGAAAAAGCACCAAAAATTAGCTACAAAAAAATATTTTGGAAAAAAACCAAATAGTTCAGAATGTAGGAAAAAAAAAAAAAAAAGGTCAAAAAAGGGCCAAAAACAGTGAAAAGAGGTAAAAATGGCAAAAGTCAGCAAAAATAACAAGAGGGTTGGAATTTAATTTGGAAAATAGTCAGTTTGTGGCAAAAAACAAAAAAGTGGTCAAAAAGTGGCAAAAAGGGAGTTAAAAGTGACTGAAACAGTGAAAAAGCACCAAAAATTAGCTAGAAAAAAATATTTTGGAAAAACCTATATCGTTCAGAATGTAGCAAAAAATGGTTAAAAAAGGCCAAAAACTGTGAAAAGAGGTCAAAATGGCAAAAGTCGGCAAAAATAACAAGAACGTTGGAATTTAATTTGGAAAATAGTCAGTTTGTGGCAAAAAGAAAAGAAAAATGTGGGCAAAAATTGGCAAAAAAAGAGTGAAAAGTGCTAAAAATGGACAAAAAACAAACAGAAAAAATTGTAAGAAAATTGGGAGCAAGCTTGGAAAATAGTGAGAAGGTATCAAAAAACAGCCAGAAAGTGGCTAAAAAGAGTGAAAAGTGACTAACGTGGCCAAAAAGCAGTCACAGTTGTAGTGGTAGTGGATTGTTTTGTTGTAGTTGATTCAACTGTTTAATTCTTTCAATGTGTTCATTAAAAAAAAGAAAAAAAGAGAGTATTTCTGCCCATCATTTAGCCCTTATCTTCAGTCTGATCAATCAGGCAAGAGTGTGCTTGGAGTTCATCTTTAATACTTTCCTGTCAAAAAGCCTGTTTGTTGTGTTCCATGCCCATGCGGTGTGTCTCCTCCTTCAGTTCTCTGATCAGCTGCTCAGGTCTATGGACTTCAAAAAAGACTGAAATATACCTTTAAAAACAGCTGGATATTTAGACATGTCACATGTAACTGTGGACACAAGACGTCACCTCTGGGAACTGGAGTTTACAGAAGAAGACAAGCATGTGCAATCGCTGACATCATAGAGCTGTCCAGGGTCCTGATTCTGTTGTTTTACTCTCTAAGAAGAAGGA
The DNA here is from genome assembly GCA_008086565.1 of Thalassoma bifasciatum. Taxonomy (NCBI): domain Eukaryota; kingdom Metazoa; phylum Chordata; class Actinopteri; order Labriformes; family Labridae; genus Thalassoma; species Thalassoma bifasciatum. The sequence goes on from RPOG01007131.1 coordinate 3,038, forward strand.
GTCACAGTCAGGGGGTGGCTGACTGTAACATTATTGACCACTGATTTCTGCATAAGCCCAAGAAATCCTGCACTGATCCTCTCAGAACCTTAGCCTTTCTGTTTTCAGCTTCAAATGACACTCTAATTTAACCTCACGAGGTTCAGGTTTTGAAACTCCAGGTGGATTTGCAGATCAGCTCTGCTCTGTCGGCTGGGGGAGGCCAGGCAGAGGCAAAACCAGAGTCCAGGGAGGGCCAGTGTCGCCCCCAGTGGCCGTGCCCATGTACACACACCTGGGCATTCTACATAAAACAGTGTAAACGTCATGTTAATGAATTTAAATGAGACTTTTGGTAATCCCACAAATAAGTATTTATTGTTGTGCTTTGCAAAAAAATGTAACGTCATTTAACAGATTTTAATTTTTTACATATTTCTATACCTTTTTCCTTTACCCTTTTATGTATGTCTAACTTTCTGAGAAAAAGATTATACAAAAAAAATGGAAACATTTTTTTTCTTGCCCTCAGAAAGATGAAAACACTAAGGGAAAAAAAAAAAAAAAATTTGTTCCAACATAGAATGGATTCATGTGATGAATGCAGCATGTTATCAGAAAATACTGGGGGAAAATTTACATGGACATTCTAACATGACAATGAACCACAACCTAAGGACAAGTCGGCCTGCCGTTGGCTACAGCAGAATAAAGTGAAGGTTCTGGAGTGGCCATCTCAGCCTCCTGACCTTGATATCATTGAGTCACTCTGGGGAGATCTCAAACCTGGAAACCATGCAAGACAGCCAAAGAATTTACAGAAACTGGAAGCTTTTTGCCCAGAAGAATGGACAGTTTTACCATCTGAGAAAACAAAGACGTTCATCTACAATAACCACAAAAGGCCAAGAAATCAGAAATCCTGCTAGGGTATGTAAACTTTTGAGCCCAACAGTGTACATACACACCTACTCGCACTAAATACTACTTATTTACACACTCCTGAAGTTTATATGGATTCATTTGCTTCATTTCATCTCGTTCCAAAAAAAAGTCTGAGTCGAGTAAAAATAAAAAAAAAATAAAAAAAAAAACAAGTAAAAGACAAAACAAACACTAAAAAGATAGATCAAATATTTATACATTTTATCCAATGATATCAAGCCAGTGGTGATCCTTGGAGCCCCTGTAATTGGATTCTAATTAACTTTATAGTTTAAGGTAAATGAATTACTCACCTGCGTCTAACTGCTCTGTTACAGATATAAACTTCAACCTCAGTATTTTGTGCTCGGACGAGTTTGATATAACTGAAGTAAAGGGAACATTATGTGTTTTTCTTTAAGTGTGAGTGAAACAGCCCTTTATACTGTGCTTTGAAAATGCAGTCTGATTACTCCCTCCTCTTTTTGAGGAGGAGCGATCCTCCCCAGCTATGTTCTACCCCCCACCTTAAAGATGATAAGTGTCGCCTCTCCTCACGGCACACAGCATTAAGCAGACATATTGTGTCGGATTAATGGTGCTGCAATGGACAGGGCCACATGTCTCGCAGACACTTATCAACCTCTTCTCAGCGTGTGTGACTCTGTGTGTGTGTGTGTGTGTGTGTGTGTGCATCTCCTTCTGTAACACCGCATCATCTCCTGTCCCCGCTCGGACTCACCATCCATTCACAGAGAATCAATGTCCTGCCAATAGCAGAAATGGATTTTTGAGGATGTTGCAGGGAGCAATATGCGGGCCTGAGCCGTCTGATTTGTATGGAAGTCCTCAGACTGAATCCACAACAAGGTGGTAAGCTTCAGACATCAGAGGAGGACGTTTATGTATGCAAAGAGAATATGCCCTGCGGCTTCCCTGAAAGGTAACATAGTAAAGGCTGAGTTTTTTTTTCAGAGGCAGGCGGTGCATCACAGCTGGTCTTTGTTTTTTATACATATTCATGCTCCCAAAGAGAGGTCTTCATGGATCTGAAATATGGGACCCACAAAATCAACCCTCACCATATCCACATAAAAGCCATTTCCCCAGACATTAAAACTCAGTTAACATAGAGCCACATGCTGGGATTCTGCTTAGTTTTCAGTGCTTTGAGTCACTTTTCACTCTTTTTTTCTGCCACTTTTGGACCGTTTTTGATACCGTCTCACTATATTCTCTGTTCACACCCAATATTCTTGCTCATTTTTGCCACTTTTGGACCTTTTTTTGCCATTTTTTGAGTATTTCCAGGTTTTATCCCAATTTAAATGCCACTTTTTGTTGCTTTTTTGGCAATTTTCACTACTTCAGATAAAGTTTTATTGCTACTCTTTGCTGTTTTTGCCTCTTTTTTACCACAAGGATTGTTTCTTTTGTACAGTTTTTAACAGTTTGTCTCCTTGGTTGAGCACGGTTGAGTATCTCTGGTGTTGAGTAGAAAACGTACACTAAAAACTGTATCTTATATTTTGGCACATGTCAGGCAATTGAAATGATGTATCGTGTGTGATTAGATTATTGTGACCAGAAATATTGCAATTTAATCTAATTTGTGATTATTGGCCTAATTACTGTGAACTGGACTAAGAGGGCCTGGTTGACTTTCCCCTCCAGTGGTAGCATTATTTTCTGTCTGTACCACAACTAGTTAAAAACTGAGGTAAAGAATCTGACAGATCATCTTTGTCATTGTCTTTTTACAGCTGCAATCACAGCAATTCAGACAGGAACAATGGCACACTGTTTACCCTGAAGACACTTGGACACCTTTATGCACACCTCAGAGGTGCAGAATAAGACTCAACGGGCTGAAAGAGAGAGGAGGAAAACTGTTTTACTTAACCAGAGAAATCCCAAGTTACCTGCTGGGGTAGGTGTGTTAACTACAGACAAATAAACAAGGCTATACAAGGACGAGGGTCAACATTACCCCCAATGGTGCCAGTGGTATCCAGGAAAGCCATTTATTTGCAAACCATACGACCAAACCAGTCAGCATTTGACTTACAATATTGAAAAAAAGCCAACAGGGAATGTATTTGATCAGTTTATGGGAAAATATTCAACTTTTGGGTTTGATTTTTTATTGTTAAAGTCTGCGCAGCTGACGCTTGAGTCACTTTTAACACTCCCCTCTATTATTTAAATGGCATCTTAAAAGGAACCCTGGCTACCAGAATGTCATTTTCCTAAATGATCAGTGTTTTTACCAGCTACATAAGAACGATAATAAAATCTCTCAAAATATCTTAGTTTGTATAAAATTTGAAAAAATATTTTCACCTGTAGGCCGCCATTGTTGTTTACGCTGCAATAACGTCTGGGTAGTGACGTCATATGGTTGCACCGGGCTGGATCTCATACAGGATCATATAAGTCCTGGAGCGGACTTCAGTGGTTTCCAGAGGAAGTTTTGTGGGTTTGTGTTGGAAAATAGTCGGCACAGCATTTGGCTTTAGTCTCCGTTTATAATGACCCACACCTGTCAGCTCTTTCATCAGCATGGGCCGGCTAAATGCAGCAAATGCTTCTGGGGAGANCTTAAAAGGAACCCTGGCTACCAGAACGTCATTTTCCTAAATGATCAGTGTTTTTACCAGCTACATAAGAACGATAATAAAATCTCTCAAAATATCTTAGTTTGTATAAAATTTGAAAAAATATTTTCACCTGTAGGCCGCCATTGTTGTTTACGCTGCAATAACGTCTGGGTAGTGACGTCATATGGTTGCACCGGGCTGGATCTCATACAGGATCATATAAGTCCTGGAGCGGACTTCAGTGGTTTCCAGAGGAAGTTTTGTGGGTTTGTGTTGGAAAATAGTCGGCACAGCATTTGGCTTTAGTCTCCGTTTATAATGACCCACACCTGTCAGCTCTTTCATCAGCATGGGCCGACTAAATGCAGCAAATGCTTCTGGGGAGAAGTGGCCAGAACATGGCCGCTGGTCCATCGGAAGTTGTTTACGCCCACAAGTGATTTCCCACAACTTCCTTCTTTTCTTGTCTTTTGGGAAGCTGTGCAGACTAACATCAGTCTCCTTGTTTCCTTTGGACTGAAAAGTTCACCCAAAAGCAGCCACATGTGGCATTATTATGTTTTTCTCCCTCCTGAAACTTAGTGACTTACAGCGACTAGTAGTGAGTAAACGGCAAAATCCAGATGCTCGGCACCAAGCAACCAATCTACGTCATCAACCCAGAATGCATTGCGGCAGTAAAACAATGGCTGCGCCCGAAGGATAGAAACTGTGTTTTAAACTGTATTTTTTTTAAAAGAAAAACCAATTTGTTATGCATTTTAACAACAAATTCTAGTTTGGGACAAACATTTAAGCATATTCATGTCTATTAGTTCTTACATTCGGGGTTCCCTTTAAGTTTGCAATATCTTCAATAACTTCTGAACAGATTTTTCTCTTTTTTGTTTATAGGTTTGTATTTAATTTGACGTATAATTTCATATTTTATACTTTATATTTTATTTATGCATCCCATCCATGCAGGTTATGTATACTTCCTTGAAAGTTTTTTTTTTTTTTTCTTAATTGATATATGGGCATGTGGGAGGGTTTTTTTTGGCTCCAAGTAATTTGTAATTTTGTAAAAAATGTTGCATGCTATGTCTTGCATGTCTTTGTAACCTGCTACAGGAAACTGTGAATTTCCCTCTGGATAAATAAAGTAACATCTATCTATCGTTTGTTGAGCATGGTTTTTACTCCTGTGAATCGAATCGATTCAAGGAACTTGGAAGAGAAGACACTAGAAAAGCACCATGTAATAGCAGTGAGTATTGGCAAGAACCTCGCAATATGATATGCATCATGATACTGATACAATAGTATCATGATATTACAATAATGTGATATTATACAGTTAACTAAGAAAAAACTTGAAATGTTGTAGATGTAAATCACACAATATTACTCAAAATTGAAAAGACAAATTAAGCCAAAGCTATTTGATTATATCTAAAATACTGTAGGAGCCAAAAGAATAATTTGTTTTGATCTGTTTTATTGGTGTGGTAGGGACCAGCATGGTGGTTTTTGTTTGTATTTCCTGTTAAGTTGTTTTATTTTGAAGGGTAACAGGAAGTGTGTAATTCAGACGAGAATGTTGTAGAACTCGAAATAGAATGGAGCTACACAGTTTTTTGACCTCATCTTTGCTCTCTTTTTCATATTGTTAGCAGAAACTGTGAAAACCCTAGTATTGTTTAATTTTTCTATTCTTATTTCAAGTAAAAAGTCAAACAAAACTGAGCTTTCCTGTGAATTTATTTTTCTGTACGTAATGTGGAACAAGAGTAGGAGGGCAGGAGCGTCAACCAGTTGGCTTCACCAGTTCAGAATCTACAAACACCTTTTCTATTTTATCATTTTTGAAATAAGTAAAATGAAGTGTTACATACATGCACTTCACTTAAAGTGCATCAAGCCACTTGAACTGATGATACTCATGAAGTATTTTTCTTATATTCTCTTTAACAATGTATTGAAAGCATCTTAACCTGCAGTGAATCTCACACTAATTTAAAACATGAGGAACAAAGTGCTTTGAGTTACTGACAGCACAAAAAATAAGTACAAAAAAGTTTTGTCACTGTCTGAACTGAAAGACTGCATTTAAAAAAAAAAAAAAAAAATCAATAAATAAATTTGTGCATACATATTGTACAAGTGTCCTATGTCACTGAAAACTGTATTTTACTTCCAACTCTGCTAAAATGAGTTTTTATTTTTTTCCCAAAAAATTGTTATCAATATATAAAAGATCAATACTATATCTGAGGTCAAAATATCACCATATATTGCTGTATCAATATTTCTTCACACCCTTGCCATATAAGTATTGGTCCATTTAACATTTGCTGAAGAATACCAAGTGACTTTTAAAGTACAGTAAATTAAGTCAAAACTGGATCGAATCAGAAACACTGGATCAAACCTGATAAAAAAGAAACCAGCCACTTTTGCAAAATGTGAATAAAAATCTAAAATGGATTAGAGTGCCATTTCCTGGTTTGGCTCAGTTATATTTTCCTTTCCTTTCTCCATTCGAGGACACAGAAACTCATTCACCTGTTGAATCAGTTGAAATGTCCTAAACACTCGATCCTAACATGATAATTAAACAACAGAATTCATTACAACACTTAAAACATTTATTTGAAGGCCATAGATGAGAAGCGCATATACAAAAAGAAGAGTTCAGAACAAATACAAGCACCAATGAAAAATCAAGGTCAGCGTAAGAACAATCTAATGACAGAGTTTATGTACCGGGGCTAAAAATGTATCATTTAAACTTTAGTTGGAGTGTTTTATGAATACAGCGGCACAATGACTGGAGGGTAACACACATTTAAACAGGAGTGTGTGAAGGTGGACTAGTTCTTGGTCTTACACATACAAATGGATATGGATAATACCCCCTCAGATTTTCAACACATGGTTTCTGTTATATTTTTGTTGCTTATGTGCTGAGGTGTTTTTTTCCAAATCCCAAACTGTGCCGGGCCAAACAGAGATGAGATTCAATTTGTCGTCACACATATACAAGTGAAAAAGAGGTTTGGCATCTCACCAGAAGTGCAATAAGCAGGAGTGCAATTATCAATTGTATTTTCATGATTTCAGTTATTAACAGATGACAAATGCTCGAGTGCAGTGATTCCAACCTGTGGGCCGTGGCCCCCTAGTGGGCCGCGAAGGCATTGCAAGTGGGCCGCCAAATAATTTCCAAAAAGTAAGATTTTTACGTGTGTGACTGTGTGGGGATGTATATAGACATAAAGATAAAAAAACAATGTTTTAAATGTGAAGAAAAAGCAGGAAAAACAGTGTAACTGTTTTGTTTTTTCTTTTTTTTTTTTTTACTGAAGTTGGGGCGAGCAAACAGGGGTTTTCAGAAAATTTTCAAGGAGGACAATAAAGGTGGTGTTGATAAACTTCTCTCTTCTTTCCTGCTCTGTTAATGAATGTTGCTGGTTATGAAACTTGAAAATCTGACAGTTCCACCAGTTTTTTTTTTCAGGTTTTGGGTTGGACGAATTGTACATAAATGCATTTTAAAGATAGTGTTATTTTTCTTTTTTTGCCCCAGCAGGTTTGGTATCTTGAGGGTTAAACATGTTCCAATATTAATGTACATATAAAAAAAAGTGCCCAAAAAGGCATTATATGGCCTCTGTATTTATGGGATCAGAGTTGGGCTGTGAAAATGTTTGAGACTTAAAAGCTGGCCCCGAGCTAGAAAAGGTTGGGAACCACTGCTCTAGTGAATAAAGATTATATTTTACAGGTATTATATTATATACAGAATAAAGTGCAGTGAATTTACTATGCATAAGCCATATGGGTTATATATAAAATACTTATGTATGTTAAAGATATAAGGATAAAAACTATACAGATTATGGACATATTACACAGATTGATAGCTTAATGAGGAGATATGAACTGCAAAGGCTGAATTGAAGTGAGACGGTCTAGTCTACAGAACATTTCCTGTTTGTGTCACAGCCCCGCCCTCGTTGCTTAGCAGCTATTGAGTGCAGAAGTGGAAATGGAACCTGAAAGTTTAATAACAATTTTTTTTTTGTTTGTTTGGTTAGAGCTGGAAGTCACTACCAGCGTTGATATGTGATGTACTTATTTAAAATAAAATAAAGAGGGAGAGACGTTGCTCTGTAAAGAAATATAATCTAAAAGGTATTCTGTATGAAAGTAGAAATTCTAGCTGGGTTTCCTCACTTTTTCAACTGTAAATGTTGCTTTCACTTGTAAAGAGGGTCTGAATGATTCTTGAGACATACATGAAAATATACTGTAGGGTGCCTGCATTCAGCTTGAAACCATTTCCTCTTTAATTATCTGTTGTAAATAGTTCCTTTCTAATTCAATATAGAAACCTGTACAAAAAAAAAAAAAAACTCATTTGCAATGATAATAATTTAATAATCAAATTTTTACTGATTTAAAAAATCTATCCTAAACGAAAAGGGGGAGATAAGTTTAAAAAAAACGAGAGTAAAGAGCCATGATAAACACATTATAAAAAGGTAAAAACATATTTGTGATTTAAATAACGTTTGTAATGTAAACCTGATTGGTAACGGGTGCTTTGTGAAAATTTCTGTTAAGCTTCAGTTAAAACTTTTTCTAACTTTCTTCACTGAGTTTGGTGCTGAAAGCTTTTCAACGGCACAGAAACAAACACCTACAACAGAACTCCTCCATCAACTTTCATGCTGACGCGCAATGAACCCTGGGATACGTGGGGCTGTGAAGGATCCACCAAACCTGTCCTTCACTAAACCCCAAAAAGAAGGCCGGATTTGTCGGCTACATCGGCTTCATCGGAGCCCGTGAATTGAAACAACCTTCGACGTAGCGCTGTGACGTAACAGGTCTACAAATCCAGCCTTCAAAGGATCAGACCCTGAATTGAGCAACAGCTTTTAAACTCAAAGAGCTGGGCGCCAAAACGAGACCCAGCGATAACAGTTTTCTAGAGCAGTGATTCCCAACCCGTGGGCCGTGGCCCCCTGGTGGGCCGCGAAGATGTTGCAAGTGGGCCGCCAAATAATTTCCAAAAAAGTGAGACTTTTGTGTATGTTGGGGGGCTGTGATCACATAAAGACAAAAACATACAGAATACTGCTTTAAATGCTGAAACTCAGTCACGATTCAAAGGATTTTCATTCTAGAGGTACCAAGACTTGTCTGGTTGTTTTTTGCTTCTGTCACTTTTTTTCTCACTGTGGTCTCATTTTTCTCCAAAAAGGGAAGTCCTGCTTCCTTATGGGTTGAGACAAAATTCAAAAGATTTCAGAAGTGTAAATAAATGGTGTATAATCAAAATAATAATTTTTTAAAAGTAAGTGGGTAATTTTGCTCCCACCAGTGGGTTTGGTATCCCAAGGGTTAAATATTGTTTTAATATATATATATATTTAAAAAAGTGCCCAGAGAAGGCATCATATGACTCCCATATTTAAAGGGCGAGAGGTGGGCCGTGAAAAATATTTGAGACTTAAAAATGGGCCCTAAGTTGGAAAAGGTTGGGAACCACTGCTCTAGAGGGTTTGGTGCTTGGGAAACACACGAGACTTGGGGGGGCCCGAGGAAGCACTGGAAATATTTGGTGTTGCTCACTGCCTCTGAATGTTAAACAATGAGTCAGTGCCAGGAGCAGGAGCCCCAGCACCTTTATAACCTCCCCACAGGTGCTCTGAATGAGGAGCAATCACACACACACACACACCTGAAACTGCTCTGAGATGATCACCTCCCACAATGCCTTTAATATTTGCGATGAGGTATACTTATTATTATTTCCCTGCTAAAAGTAAAAAAGCAGACTCAGTCAGTCGCAGGCTTCTGTCTAGTTTGATGAAAATTACTTAAATCTATTTTAATTATTGAATATAAAAAAAGCTCATGAGTCAAATGTAGGTTGGTGACTTTTATCCAGAGACGGCAGTTTAAAGTCTATTTGTATTAATATTGTAACAGAAAGTTCTTCCCTGAACTTTGTTACCTTTTGTTATCCATCATATGTTCTGTGACTGTTTGTTCTTTTTTTGTACTTTTTATTCGATAATGGTTCTTTCAACAGTGCTGCTATGTGGAACTGATTGTTGAAGTGTTTGACCTTTTTGACTCAACTTTATCTCTCATAGAGGAAACTCATGACTACAGACATGTACTTTGTATATATGGAAATGTAAAGAGAAGTTTGGTTTCACTGGGTTTTGTAATTCTTTAAAACTACACAGCATCTTGGTGAGCCCCTGGTCTTCTATAAATCCTAGAGATGGTTGTATGTGAAAATCAGTAAAATCCGTTATTTATGAAATACTTAGACCAACAACCATGCCATTTTCAAATTCCTCTAAATCACTTTTCTTCCCACTCTGTGACCAAAGTTCCCCAATTAAAAACCCAAAAACTCATCTCAGTTGCATCAAAAAGTCCCTTTATTAGAGTAAAATTCTCACAAGGTAATGAACCCAAAATTACAGCCTCGCTGGAGCAACTTGAATAACAAAAAATCAGCCAAAAACCACAGCAAAACTGGAAAAATTGGATTACCAGAGCAGAAATAGAAATACACAACATCAACTGGAGTTTAAAAAACAGGAACAGAGGAACAAACCTGGCAATAAAGTATTCACTGCTCATATACATTTGTGCTCAAAAGTTTACATGCCCTGGCAGAGTTTTTGATTGTTTGGCCATTTTTCAGAGAATATGTTAGATAACCCAAAAACTTTCTGTCTCTGATGGTTAGTGGGTAAGTGACACCATTTATTTACAAACAACTGTGCTTACACTTTTTTTATATCATATCGACAACAGGAACTTCTAAAATGACCCTGATCATTTTTTGAGGATGTGTGAGCTACAAAGGCTCCGGAACTCAGTCAAAACTGATGGTGAGATGAAAGCAGCATGTTATCAGAAAATACTGGACGAAAATTCTACACTCATCAGCCCAGAAACTGCACATGGGAAGTATTTGGACGTTCCAACATGATAATGGTCCAAAACACAAGGCCGAGTCCAGCTGCAATTGGCTACAGCAGAATAAAGGGAAGGTTCTGGAGTGGCCATCTCAGTCTCCTGACCTTAATATCATAGAGTCACTCTGGGGAGACCTCAAACATGCAGCTCATGCAAGACATCCCAAAATATCATAGGAACTGGAGGCTTTTAGCCAAGAAGAATGGGCAGTTTTATCATTTAGGAAAATAAAGACCCTCATCCACAATGACCGCAAAAGACTTCAAACTGTCATTAATGTTAAAAACAGCAATACAAGGTAAGGTGGGGTATGTAATTTTTGATAAGAGTCAATTTTGAAGTTTCCATTGTCATTATGATTTAAAATAGTAAACATAGGTTGTTTGTAAATTAATGGCTTCACCCAACCACTAACCATGGGTGATAGAAAGGTTTTGTGATGTCATTCATATTCTCTGAGAAAAGGCCAAGAAATCTTAAATTCTGCTCGGGTATGTAAACTTTTGAGCACAACTGTATATGGTTTAATCAATAAGCTCACAAACCCAGTGAGTTCTTGTTGTCAGGTATGTGACTTGGCAACAACAGTACTTTAGGACCTTCCTGTATCAGAGGTTAACAACGACTCACCTGTATCTTCAGTCTGCATCACTCACTATCCAGAGTTCCTGCCTCACTGAACACCACTGTTTTACTCACTTTCTCCAATTTTCACAAAAAAAGTCAGAAAACCAGAGAAGCTGAATGAAACTTTTCAACTCTCGCTGTTTTCTATTTCAAAACCACTCAATCCATAGTGTGCAGGATACATTTACCTTATCAGAAAGCACTGTGTTAGCTGGAGCGTCTGAGCTGATATAAGAAACTCTACTGACATTACCATGTCAGCAAGTTCTCATTTGTTGTCGAAAATTATGTTGAACTAAGATGCAAAAGTATTCAAAAATTTTTACATATACTAAAGTTGGGAATAACAACTTCTTCCGCTATCTACAAGTGAGGAATTACATATGAGAGCATTCAAAAGATTTCAAAACCAAACTAAATCATAGATGATTGTCTTCAACTCTCCCCTGATGAAAATACACTGGTATCCCACATTTACAACATCGTGTCATCTGTTTGCACCCTTCTTCTGATGCTTTCAAGTCTAAATGGGAAGAGGAACTTGGTGTAGCAATTCAAGCTGATATATGGGGAAAAAAAGCCTTGAAAATATAGATACATGTTCAGATAATGCAAGACATTGTCTTATACAATTCAAAATTTTACACAAGCTCCATGACTTGAAGGCGAAACTGCAATATAGTGTGCCTGCTCTTTTGCCTGCCCACCACATGGACACATTGGGACCCACTGTGCCAGCAGTTAAAAATTTAGTTATGGATACAGAGGTGTTGCTGGAGCTTGGGTATTTCTTACTGAGTTTCCGTAGTGTCTGTTATGCTTATCAACACTTCACCTTTATTTTTTTTCGTTAAGAGCTGTATGGGTACCTAACAAGCTTGCGGCCATGCATGTTTGTAGGCTTGACTACATATATGCACGTAAGTTAATGGGTAGGTACAAGTATGTGTATGTCATTGTCAATCGCTTTAAAAACTCAGTTGTGTCCACTTCAATTTGAATTTTGAGTGATATTTCATAAGGTGTAGCTGGATTGTGCAATAATGTGATGGTGCTTTCTCTCTTGTGTCTTGTGCAATATGAGTGGGTGATCAATTCTGTGTTTCTCTGTTTATCTGTGTAGGTCTTGGGGTGCAAGACAAATTTTCCTAAGGGGATAATAAAGTGTATCATACTTGTATTTGTATTTCAACACTGAGTACACTAATAATAATAATAATAATAATAATAATAATAATAATAATAATAAATTTTATTTATAGAGCGCTTTTCTGAATACTCAAAGACTCTTTACAGACATTAAAAACATCAAATAAAACAATAATAAACAACAATAATAATAACTTATAACAATGAGAACAAGACAAAACAAAACCATGGGATACATTTAAAAGCAGTTCACATTAAAAGCCGTTTTAAAAAGATGTGTTTTGATGAGGGTTTTGAATGTGGATGGGTTTGGACAGGCTTAGATGGGTTGTGGTAAGGTGTTCCAGAGGGTGGGGGCAGCAACAGAGAAGGCTCTGTCCCCCCAGGTTCGGTGCTTGGTGTCGGGTGGTATGGAGAGGAGGTGGGCTTCGGATGAGCGGAGATCTCGGGAAGGGGTGTAATGGTGGAGCAGGTTGGAGAGGTAGGAGGGGGCCTGATTGTGGAGGGCTTTGTGGATGAGGAGACTAGTATGTTTGTGTATTGTATGAGTGTGTATGAGTATATTTGCATATAAATTTCTGTAATTGTACACTTCTTTTAGTATCTTCATGAAGACAGAAGAGGACTGAGCTGGGTTTGAAGGTGAAGTATGCAGGAATTTTCGATAGGTTTCATTTCTCTGTTGAAAAACAGCATCCAAACTGGTCTTCTCCTCCGTGGCTCATTGTCAGCAGCTGCGCATGCTCACTGCCCCCAGCCATAGCTAATATCATGGCTATCAGGCGCAGCTTCGTAAACACAACATAGACAGTAAAAAGCAGCCCTGCCAGCACCTGCAGCATTGTGTGAGAGAAACCCAAGAGCCGTGCACCTGACTTCCTGCAGGTAAATGAGATACATTACGGATGTAGAATCATTCTTTCTCCGTGTTACAGTCGCTATCTTTGCCGCTCAGGATCGCTTCTCCTACTACCTATCAACAACACACAAAGTCACATGCATACTGGGCACGCTGTGATTGGCTGGTCATCACTCAAAACAACTCCCACTTTCTGCCCAGGAGCGTCCTGAGTCCAGATTAATAATAACAAAACAGAGGCGGATGAGGGTATATAAGGGGGTGAGGCATACACAGACACTGACACACACGTACAAAGGCTCAGAGATGACAATTGAGCAGGATTATCTCTGCAAAAACTACATTTTTATTTTTTATGAAAATAATGCATACCCTATCTTTAAAAGAATCAGAATCAGAAAACTTTATTGATCCCCTAAGGGAAATTGATTTTTTGGTATACAGTTACTCCCATTCAGAAAGTGTTAGAAATATAACAAAGTACAAGTATAAGCATAAGTGTCTTACCCAAAAATCTATGCATAAAGATATAAAATAACATAAAATATAGAATAGAATATTAAGTATGTACAGTCTACTTAAAATGTGTGGTTTATACATGATGAGATATGTATGGAATATTGCACAGTACTGACATAAATAAATAATAAATTATGGATTTTGCACAGAGTACTGACATGATAATAATAATTAAATTTTTCCACTTGTTATCATTTAATTTAAATGGTTGGGTGGGGTGAGAAAATGTTCGGTATCTATGTATAAAAAACATGTATTTTTTTCTCTATGCTTTTGTAATGCACCTTTATAAGAAAAAAAAAAGTTGAAACATAATAATAGCCACTCTTTGAAACTTTTAAACTTTCGGCTGATGAAAAGAAATTCAAACAATCAGCAAACATTTGCAGCCTGAGTTCACCTGTGATGTAATGTTTCTTACATAACTGATGATTAATCTCTTCTAATGCTTTATTTGTCACTTTGTTGATTTTGTCATAATATGAGCTGCTGTTGTGCCTCAATTCATCTTGACAGGGATCAATAACGGTCCACTACTCCTAATGAGCTTGTCGGGGATTACTCTCATGTTGTTTTGTGGGATATTTGCCTAAAGCTGGCCCAGATAAAAGACATGCAGCAGGGCTTGACTTTCTAACACCCATTTTCTTTCAGCTTCTTCCCCTCTTCTTTGTGACTTCTCTGTGGTGTTTCCGCTTCACTGTGGCCCTTTTTACCTGATCCAAAGTCGGGCTAATCAGTTAGACCCACGAGGACTTTCTCCAGCAATACATTTAATAACATTTTGAAGTGTTACTCCAGCCTTTAGCTTATCTGGATTTTCAGATGAGCTCTTTGTGTAAAAAATTACCCTCCAGACCCTCACTCTCTGCGTGACCTTCTTTTAAAGCCAGTGCTTCGTATTATTCCACTCTTTCGATCGAACCATCAGAATGACTCATAAAGTCT
>RPOG01007132.1:0-19774 GCA_008086565.1 Thalassoma bifasciatum
GGCTTGTCTCTGTGCTGTTTGGCGTATTGTAAGCAGGAAACTTTGTGGCATTTGTGTAGAAATGTCTTTCTTCAGCCCATTTTTCCTCAAGTGCCTCCTTATTGTGCATCTTGAAACAGCCAGACCACATTCTTTCAGAGAGTCCTGTATTTCAGCTGAAAAAAGTCAAAACTGTGATGAGAAAAGTTTAAATTTGAGGCAAGAAGTCAAAATAATTAGATAAAAGTCAGAATTTTAAGTAAAAAAAAAATCAAAATTTTGAAGCAAAAAGAGGGAAATTTTGGGGAAAAGGTCAAAAAAATTGGGAAGTTGAAATTCTGTCTATAAGGTCAAAACCATGAGAAAAAAAGTCAGAATTATGAGAAAAAACTTGATGTTTTAAGTTGAAGAAAACTACAATTACAAGATAGTGGAGTCAAACTTATTGGATAAAAGCAGAATCTTAAGATAAAAAAGTTAAAAATTTGGGATAATGGAGCTGAAATGTTGAGACAAAATGTCAGAATCTTCAGATAAAAAATTCAAAATTTTGAGATCATGAAATTAAAATTTTGAAGTAAAAAAAAGGAAATTTTGAGAAAAATGTCCAGAGACCACATTCTTTCAGAGAGTTGAAGTTATTTGTGGGTTTTTCTTTGCATCCAGAACAATTTTCCTGTCAGTTGTAGCTGAAATGTTTGTTGGTCTACCTGACCGTGGTTTGGTTTCAACAAAATCCCTGTGGGATCGTTTTTCTGGTGTTAAAACAGTAAAAAAAACAAAGACTTTGAAGAAAAATAACTTCACTCATGTGCTCATCATGGGTTTTTTTTCATGTCTACACGTTTTTATGCCCTTATCTTTGAACTCAGGGTTATTTTTGAACGCCACAGAAATGGGATACTTTGTGGCATTTGCATAGAAATGGCTTTCTCCTTGCGACTCGACCGTACAGCCCATTTTTCCTCAAGTGCCTCATAATTATGCATCTTGAAACAGCCACTGTATCTCAGCTGAAGTTATTTGTGGGTTTTTCTTTGCATCCAGAACAATTTTCCTGTCAGTTGTAGCTGAAATGTTTGTTGGTCTACCTGACCGTGGTTTGGTTTCAACAGAATCCCTCATTTTCCACTTCTTCATTAGAGTTTGAACTCTGCTTATTGGCATCCTCAGTTCCTTGGATATCTTTTTATATCCCTTTCCTGTTTTATACAGTTGGATTCACTTTTCCTGCAGAAACTTTGACAATTCTTTTTCTTTCCTCATGACTCAGAATCTAACAGCGCGCCTCTGAANGTTGTTCTACTTTCAAACTCTTGAGGAAGTCAGTGTGGAGGGTGAATAATTTACAGAGGATTACGACATGAAGAATGAGCCGCAGCTCTGATGGCGTGCATACCTTGAATGTTGAATGACTATGTCCAGCTGCAGGTCTCTGTAGGAAGAAGATAAAGACACTTAAATATAAAGATGACGTGTCAACAACCAGAGAAAGCAGGTCTCAAATCAGTGTTTTTCAACCATGTGGTGTCGCCTGAAATGTCTACTAATTCTCTCTTGGGAGCCAAAATGTGCAAAAGTGTCCATGTGAGCAAAAAAAGGGAGGATAAGTGTCTTATTAGAGTCTAAACAGACTTAAAAAGACTTTAAAAAAGTGCCCTCTAAGGCGCAAAATCATGAAGCAAAGTGTTCTCTTCTGGGCCAAAATACACCAATGAGCTCTCTTAGGATTTAAAGACGTGTGAAAGTGTCCTCTTGGGAGACAAAATATGCATGTGTGCCCGGAAGGGCGCCAAAAATTCTCTAAAAAGCCCTTTTTTGGAGCAGAAACACACGGTAAAGTGTTCTCTTGGGAGCCAATATTTGCAGAATTGCCGTGGTGGGGGTAAAAATATGTGAAAAACTGCCCTTTTTGGAGCAAAAAATAAAGCAAAGTGTTCACTAAGCAGCCAAAATATGTATTAGATCCTTCTTGGAAGCAGAAACATGAGGTTCAATACCCACTTTAAAGCCAAAATACACAAATGTACTCACTAAGGGGCCAAAACACACAAATTTGCTCTCTTGGGAGCAAAAACATATGAGAAACTATCCTCATGGGAGTCAAAATGTGCATTTGAGCCCTGTAGGGAGCAAAAAAAATCCCCAAACAACCCTCTTGGGAGCAAAAACATGGGATGAGGCATGCCCTCTTGGGACTCAAAATACCTCTGTGTGCACTGTAGGGAGGAAAAATGAGTGAAAGTGTCCACATGGGAGTCAAAAGCCATATGTGAGCTCTGTATGGAGCCAAAATACCAAAAGAGCCCTCTTGGAAACAGAAACAAGGTGTCAAAGGATCCTTTTGGAGCAAAAACATGGGCTTAAGTGTTTTCTTTAGGGCCAAAATCTGCAGAAAGGGCCATCCTGGCAGAGAAACAACTTGGGAAAATGCACTCTTAGGAGCAAATATGTGTGAAAGTGTCCACATGGGAGCCAGAACTAGGGGTAAAGTGCTCTGTTGAGAGCCGATATTTGCAAAAGTGCTTTAGTGGGAGCAAAAATATGTGAGTGACTGATCTATTTGGAGCAAAAAAGGGGCAAGAGTGACCTCTGTAAGGCAGAAATGTGGAGCCAAAATATGCAAGCATGCTCTTTTGGGAGCCAAAACTTGCAGAAGTGCTATTTGTGAGGAATAATATGAGTAAATGCACTCTTGGGAGAAAAAGCACATAAAACTTTTCTCATGGAAGCCAAAATAATCAAATGAGCCCTCTAGGGAGCCAAAACATGGGGTCAAATGCTCTGTTAGGAGCCAATATTTGCAAAAGTGCCCCAGTGGGAGCAAAAATATGTGAGTGACTGATCTATTTGGAGCAAAAAGGGGCAATAGTGACCTCTTTACAGCAGAAACATGGGGCATAGCATTTTCTTAGGAGCCAAAATATGCATAAGAGCCCTCTGGGGAGCAAAAACATGTTTCGAAGTGTCCTCATGGGAGTCAAAAGGCATGTGGGTCAACTGTGGGGAGCCAAAACACCAAAAATACATTCTTGAAAGCAGAAACAAAGGGCCAAAACAGGCAAATGTGCCCTTTTGGGAGAAAAAACATGTGAGTGACTAACCTATTTGGAGCAAAAAAGGGGCAATAGTGACCTCTGTAAGGCAGAAATGTGGAGCCAAAATATGCAAGCATGCTCTTTTGGGAGCCAAAACTTGCAGAAGTGCTATTTGTGAGGAATGATATCATAAGTAAATGCACTCTTGGGAGAAAAAGCACATAAAAATTTTCTCATGGGAGCCAAAATAATCAAATTAGCCCTCTAGGGAGCCAAAACATAGGGTCCAATGCTCTGTTAGGAGCCAATATTTGCAAAAGTGCCCCAGTGGGAGCAAAAATATGTGAGTGACTGATCTATTTGGAGCAAAAAGGGGCAATAGTGACCTCTTTACAGCAGAAACATGGGGCAAAGCGTTCTCTTAGGAGCCAAAATATGCATAAGAGCTCTCTGGGGAGCAAAAACATGTGTAAAAGTGTCCTCATGGGAATCAACAGGACAAAAAAACACCAAAAATACCTTCTTGAAAGCAGAAACAAAGGGCCAAAACAGGCAAATGTGCTCTTTTGGGAGAAAAAATATGTGAGAAACTGCTCTATTTGGAGCAAAAAGGGGCAATAGTGACCTCTGTAAGGCAGAAATGTGGAGCCAAAATATGCAAGCATGCTCTTTTGGGAGCCAAAACTTGCAGAAGTGCTATTTGTGAGGAATAATATCATGAGTAAATGCACTCTTGGGAGAAAAAGCACTGAAAATTTTCTCATGGGAGCCAAAATAATCAAATTAGCCCTCTAGGGAGCCAAAACATGGGGTCAAATGCTCTGTTAGGAGCCAATATTTGCAAAAGTGACCTAGTGGGAGCAAAAATATGTGAGTGACTAACCTATTTGGAGCAAAAAGGGGCAATAGTGACCTCTGTAAGGCAGAAACATGGAGCAAAGCGTTTTCTTAGGAGCCAAAATATGCATAAGAGCTCTCTGGGGAGCAAAAACATGTGTAAAAGTGTCCTCATGGGAGTCAACAGGCCAAAAAAACACCAAAAATACCTTCTTGAAAGCAGAAACAAAGGGCCAAAACAGGCAAATGTGCCCTTTTGGGAGAAAAAACATGTGAGTAACTGATCTATTTGGAGCAAAAAGGGGCAATAGTGACCTCTTTAAGGCAGAAATGTGGAGCCAAAATATGCAAGCATGCTCTTTTGGGAGCCAAAACTTGCAGAGGTGCTATTTGTGAGGAATAATATCATGAGTAAATGCACTCTTGGGAGAAAAAGCACATAAAAATTTTCTCATGGAAGCCAAAATAATCAAATTAGCCCTCTAGGGAGCCAAAACATGGGGTCAAATTCTCTATTGGGAGCCAATATTTGCAAAAGTGCTCTAGTGGGAGCAAAAATATGTGAGTGACTAACCTATTTGGAGCAAAAAGGGGCAATAGTGACCTCTTTACAGCAGAAACATGGGGCAAAGCGTTTTCTTAGGAGCCAAAATATGCATAAGAGCTCTCTGGGGAGCAAAAACATGTGTAAAAGTGTCCTCATGGGAGTCAACAGGCCAAAAAAACACCAGAAATACCTTCTTGAAAGCAGAAACAAAGGGCCAAAACAGGCAAATGTGCTCTTTTGGGAGAAAAAATATGTGAGAAACTGCTCTATTTGGAGCAAAAACATAGAGCAAAGTGTTCTCTTAGGAGACAAAATATGCAAATGAGCCCTCTTAGGAGCAAAAACATGGGGTCAAATGCTCAGTTGGGATCAAAAATACGTAAGAAATGGTCATATTTGGAGCAAAAACATGGGGTAAAGTTTCCCCTTAGGAGCAAAAACGTGCTTTATTTGCCTTCTTTTAACTTTCACTTTGCTCTTCATAATTTTCTGTGCAGCTGCTGGTTCTGTCAGTTAGTGAGCGACACTGAAAACATCCTAGAGTTGAACTTTGTCGTTGTTGTTCAGGTGAAGAAGCCTCAGACTGTTAATGAGACATTAATTCTAGAAAGAAAAACTGTAAAATCGTGATGTGATGCGTCTGATGTGTCTTATTCTCGTTCCTGATCTCTGTGTGTTCTCGTCCACATTTGATGCTTTTACGTGTTTCTGTCGGATGCTGTGCTCACCTTTTTGTTTTTTGTCTTGTCTGGCTGCTGTGCTGTCCTACGCTCTGTGCCTTTGTCCCCTTTGAGCCCGGGGGTACTAACCTTGGGTGCTCTCGGCATATCTGTGTGGCGTTGTGCGCGCACAGAGCGGGCGGCCTTGCTAGTTTTGGCGGGCGCACAATACATCTCCAGGCGCCGCAGCTCACAGCTTTGGAAGCAGCACTCGTCCACAATGCCGCGTGACCGCCGCGCATTGGGCCCGTAACCTGGTTTACCTGCGGAGAGAGAGGACAGACGGGCGAGTTAGTGAGGTTATAAATAGATTTATGGGTTACAAATTCCACCAGATCCATCTTTGGTCCGTCTCCAATTGACATCCGACTAAAACCGAGCGTAAATTCAACAGTTTAGGGACAAATTGACACCACATTTCATATCTAATTCATCTGAAAAACGTCATTTCTAGTCGATGTGTTCACCAGCGCCCACTTTATTCAAGTGGTCTTAACTTTCTGTAACTTTTAAACCATTTAGATGAGTGAAAATATGAAAACAGCTTATTAATTAAAGAAGGCGTAATCCATGTGCAGCTGATTGATCTCAGGGTCTTGTTACCGTAACTGTTCAACTATTCGGGCAACAGAAAAAAAATCAAACTATTCCTAAAAGAAGAGAAGACAAAATACAACACTTATTTGTGTTATTTCTTACAACAAACTCTCCAATTCAGCAGATCTGTTCATTATTAGGTTGACTTTAATTCACCACTAACCTTGAGATTTGATTTATTTACAGACCAGAATAGAGAACAAATTCATTCTTACAAACAAACTAAAGCATCTGTAACACACTAAACTCACTGTCTGCATATGTAGCAAAACACTAAATTATTTTCTGCATCATGACTGAAATTTCCTCTGCCTCTTGTTTACATTTTGAGCCACCTTGTCTGGCTTTTGACCAGAAAACGAAGGTTTTTATAATGTTTTATAGAGAAAATTACAAGAAAATGCTACAGCATGTTTATAAGTTTTCATCATCAGTGAATTTTCTTGTCTTAAATTCAATTGAAGTAACACTGATTCCTACTTTTATGAAGCGTAACCATTCTGTGAATAAACACAGATATTTAATGTAACAGCAGAATGTGCATTCTTTATTATTTATTGTCTTTTATTTAACTACCACTGTGCAACTTTTGTTAAACTACCTCATTTAATATCTGCATCTTTGCACTACTCACCACTGCATAATTATATATATACGGGTCAATGACAAAAAGAGGGTCTAAAAGCGTATTTTTGTAGATTTCTCTGAAATACTGATAAAAAAGGTTTTTTCACTTCATTGGTGACTGGAACAATTTCCATGTCAGGTGGTACAACCAATGTAATAATGTGAAATGTTATTTTAACATCAAATTATTTATCTTATTCACAAATAAAAGAAATGAAACACACAAAATGAAAATGTATGAGTCACTACAGACACTTGAGAGATACTTGCCAATAATTTCACACAGAAAAAATAACAGGAACATATAAATATATTTTCATATATTTGGTTAAGCCACCTGACATTTTTGGGTGCTCAAATTGAAAATACTAAAAAATAATGAACCTAAAAACTTTGAAATGTTGGTCAACTACTGAAATCTGTTAGAAAACATAATTCTTCTCTCAGAAATATGTTTTTATCCATTTTCAAAGAACTTTTTAAAAATACGCTTTTAGACCCTCTTTTTGTCATTGACCCATACTCTTGTCCAAAGATGCAGATATTAAATGAGGTAGTTTAACAAAAGTTGCACAGTGGTAGTTAAATAAAAGCTTCATAAAAGTAGGAATCAGTGTTACTTCAATTGAATTTAAGACCAGAAAATTCACTGATGATGAAAACTTATAAACATGCTGTAGCATTTTCTTGTAATTTTCTCTATAAAACATTATAAAAACCTTCGTTTTCTGGTCAAAAGCCAGACAACGTGGCTCAAAATGTAAACAAGAGGCAGAGGAAATTTCAGTCATGATGCAGAAAATAATTTAGTGTTTTGCTACATATGCAGACAGTGAGTTTAGTGTGTTACAGATGCTTTAGTTTGTTTGTAAGAATGAATTTGTTCTGTAAATAAATCAAATCTCAAGGTTAGTGGTGAATTAAAGTCAACCTAATAATGAACAGATCTGCTGAATTGGAGAGTTTGTTGTAAGAAATAACACAAATAAGTGTTGTATTTTGTCTTCTCTTCTTTTAGGAATAGTTTGATTTTTTTCTGTTGCCCGAATAGTTGAACAGTTACGGTAACAAGACCCTGAGATCAATCAGCTGCACATGGATTACGCCTTCTTTAATAAGCTGTTTTCATATTTTCACTCATCTAAATGGTTTAAAAGTTACAGAAAGTTAAGACCACTTGAATAAAGTGGGCGCTGGTGAACACATCGACTAGAAATGACGTTTTTCAGATGAATCAGATATAAAATGTGGTGTCAATTTGTCCCTAAACTGTTGAATTTACGCTCGGTTTTAGTCGGATGTCAGTTGGAGACGGACCAAAGATGGATCTGGTGGAAGTTGTAACCCATAAATCTATCGACGACCTCACTAACTCGCCCGTCTGTCCTCTCTCTCCGCAGGTAAACCAGGTTACGGGCCCAATGCGCGGCGGTCACGCGGCATTGTGGACGAGTGCTGCTTCCAAAGCTGTGAGCTGCGGCGCCTGGAGATGTACTGTGCGCCCGCCAAAACTAGCAAGGCCGCCCGCTCTGTGCGCGCACAACGCCACACAGATATGCCGAGAGCACCCAAGGTTAGTACCCCCGGGCTCAAAGGGGACAAAGGCACAGAGCGTAGGACAGCACAGCAGCCAGACAAGACAAAAAACAAAAAGGTGAGCACAGCATCCGACAGAAACACGTAAAAGCATCAAATGTGGACGACAACACACAGAGATCAGGAACGAGAATAAGACACATCAGACGCATCACATCACGATTTTACAGTTTTTCTTTCTAGAATTAATGTCTCATTAACAGTCTGAGGCTTCTTCACCTTAACAACAACGACAAAGTTCAACTCTAGGATGTTTTCAGTGTCGCTCACTAACTGTCAGAACCAGCAGCTGCAAAGAATATTATGAAGAGCAGAGTGAAAGTTAAAAGAAGGCAAATAGAGCGCATGTTTTTGCTCCTAAGGGGACACTTTACCCCATGTTTTTGCTCCAAATATGGCCATTTCTTACATATTTTTGATCCCAACTGAGCATTTGACCGCATGTTTTTGCTCCTAAGAGGGCTCATTTGCATATTTTGTCTCCTAAGAGAACACTTTGCTCTATGTTTTTGCTCCAAATAGAGCAGTTTCTCACATATTTTTTCTCCCAAAAGAGCACATTTGCCTGTTTTGGCCCTTTGTTTCTGCTTTCAAGAAGGTATTTTTGGTGTTTTTTTGGCCTGTTGACTCCCATGAGGACACTTTTACACATGTTTTTGCTCCCCAGAGAGCTCTTATGCATATTTTGGCTCCTAAGAAAACGCTTTGCCTCATGTTTCTGCTGTAAAGAGGTCACTATTGCCCCTTTTTGCTCCAAATAGATCAGTCACTCACATATTTTTGCTCCCACTAGGGCACTTTTGCAAATATTGGCTCCCAATAGAGTATTTGACCCCATGTTTTGGCTCCCTAGAGGGCTAATTTGATTATTTTGGCTCCCATGAGAAAATTTTTATGTGCTTTTTCTCCCAAGAGTGCATTTACTCATGATATTATTCCTCACAAATAGCACTTCTGCAAGTTTTGGCTCCCAAAAGAGCATGCTTGCATATTTTGGCTCCACATTTCTGCCTTACAGAGGTCACTATTGCCCCTTTTTGCTCCAAATAGATCAGTTACTCACATGTTTTTTCTCCCAAAAGGGCACATTTGCCTGTTTTGGCCCTTTGTTTCTGCTTTCAAGAAGGTATTTTTGGTGTTTTTTTGNCACTTTTGCAAATATTGGCTCCTAACAGAGCATTTGACCCCATGTTTTGGCTCCCTAGAGGGCTAATTTGATTATTTTGGCTTCCATGAGAAAATTTTTATGTGCTTTTTCTCCCAAGAGTGCATTTACTCATGATATTATTCCTCACAAATAGCACTTCTGCAAGTTTTGGCTCCCAAAAGAGCATGCTTGCATATTTTGGCTCCACATTTCTGCCTTACAGAGGTCACTATTGCCCCTTTTTGCTCCAAATAGATCAGTTACTCACATGTTTTTTCTCCCAAAAGGGCACATTTGCCTGTTATGGCCCTTTGTTTCTGCTTTCAAGAATGTATTTTTGGTGTTTTGGCTCCCTACAGTGGACCCACGTGCCTTTTGACTCCCATGAGGACACTTTTACACATGTTTTTGCTCCCCAGAGAGCTCTTATGCATATTTTGGCTCCTAAGAAAACGCTTTGCCCCATGTTTCTGCTGTAAAGAGGTCACTATTGCCCCTTTTTTGCTCCAAATAGGTTAGTCACTCACATATTTTTGCTCCCACTAGAGCACTTTTGCAAATATTGGCTCCTAACAGAGCATTTGACCCCATGTTTTGGCTCCCTAGAGGGCTAATTTGATTATTTTGGCTCCCATGAGAAAATTTGTATGTGCTTTTTCTCCCAAGAGTGCATTTACTCATGATATTATTCCTCACAAATAGCACTTCTGCAAGTTTTGGCTCCCAAAAGAGCATGCTTGCATATTTTGGCTCCACATTTCTGCCTTACAGAGGTCACTATTGCCCCTTTTTGCTCCAAATAGATCAGTTACTCACATGTTTTTTCTCCCAAAAGGGCACATTTGCCTGTTATGGCCCTTTGTTTCTGCTTTCAAGAATGTATTTTTGGTGTTTTGGCTCCCTACAGTGGACCCACGTGCCTTTTGACTCCCATGAGGACACTTTTACACATGTTTTTTGCTCCCCAGAGAGCTCTTATGCATATTTTGGCTCCTAAGAAAACGCTTTGCCCCATGTTTCTGCTGTAAAGAGGTCACTATTGCCCCTTTTTTGCTCCAAATAGGTTACTCACTCACATATTTTTGCTCCCACTAGAGCACTTTTGCAAATATCGGCTCTGAACAGAGCACTTTACCCCTAGTTCTGGCTCCCATGTGGATACTTTCACACATATTTGCTCCTCAGAGTGCATTTTCCCAAGCTGTTTTTCTGCCAGGATGGCCATTCTGCAGATTTTGGCCCTAAAGAAAACACTTAAGCCCATGTTTTTGCTCCAAAAGGATCCTTTGACACCTTGTTTCTGTTTCCAAGAGGGTTCTTTTGGTATTTTGGCTCCATACAGAGCTCACATATGGCTTTTGACTCCCATGTGGACACTTTCACACATTTTCCTCCCTACAGTGCACACAGAGGTACTTTGAGTCCCAAGAGGGCATGCCTCATCCCATGTTTTTGCTCCCAAAAGGGTTGTTTGGGGATTTTTCTCGCTCCCTACAGGGCTCAAATGCACATTTTGACTCCCATGAGGATAGTTTCTCATATGTTTTTGCTCCCAATAGAGCGAATTTGTGTGTTTTGGCCCCTTAGTGAGTACATTTGTGTATTTTGGCTCCAAAGAGGGTATTGAACCTCATGTTTCTGCTTCCAAGAAGGATCTAATATATATTTTGGCTGCTTAGTGAACACTTTGCTTCATTTTTTGCTCCAGATAGGGCAGTTTTTCACATATTTTTACCCCCACCACGGCAATTCTGCAAATATCTGCTCCCAAGAGAACACTTTACCGCGTGTTTCTGCTCCAAAAAGGGCTTTTTAGAGAATTTTTGGCGCCCTTCGGGGCACACATGCGTATTTTGTCTCCCGAGAGGACACTTTCACACGTCTTTAAATCCTAAGAGAGCTCATTGGTGTATTTTGGCCCAGAAGAGAACATTTTGCTTCATGTTTTTGCGCCTAAGAGGACTTTTTTAAAGTCTTTTTAAGTCTGTTTAGACTCTAATAAGACACTTATCCCCCCTTTTTTTGCTCGCATGGACACTTTTGCACATTTTGGCTCCCAAGAGAGAATTAGTAGACATTTCAGGCGACACCACATGGTTGAAAAACACTGATTTGAGACCTGCTTTCTCTGGTTGTTGACACGTCATCTTTATATTTAAGTGTCTTTATCTTCTTCCTACAGAGACCTGCAGCTGGACATAGTCATTCAACATTCAAGGTATGCACGCCATCAGAGCTGCGGCTCATTCTTCATGTCGTAATCCTCTGTAAATTATTCACCCTCCACACTGACTTCCTCAAGAGTTTGAAAGTAGAACAACTTTTTATTTTTAATCCAGGGTTGATTCATTTAGAATAATCTGAGGTCTGAAATCTTACTTTGAAGTCTAAAGGAGGAAACGTCTAAATGTGGCTTGTGCATCATCCCCTGGTTGGCGAGCGGCAGCAGCAGCTCGGTGTGATCCTTTTAAGATATGACGACGTGCTTTTTACCCTTCTCTTAAAAAAGAAAACCATTAGCGAGGGAAGGAACTAAGTGGTTTTTGTGGTAGACCCAGTGGCACTGCCGCTCCCCAGGCGGGATCTCTGCTCTGCTACTGTACATTATGTGCTGAAAATCTGCCGTCTCACCGTTACAGAGCGGCTCATGCCAGGTGGCTGAGACGCATCCACAGGCTCCGCTTCCTTTACAGCATCGTTTACTCTGAGATGGAAATTCTTCTCTCCTTCATCCACATTTTTATCCTTCCAAAGATAAACCTTATTTTTTTTAAAGTAAAGCTTTGATGATTCATCTCAAGCTGAGATTATCAGCACTGAAAAAAAGGTTATTTCAAAATGTTAATTCCTCCCTGACCAGGTCACGTTAGACCAGACTGAGTCAAATCAAAGTTTATGAAAACACGAAGACAAAGTTTAGCAAGAGGACGCATCGTACAGGAGCTAAAGGCTTACAACAAAGGAAAGCTAGAGGCTAAAACACAAGCTAAAGGTGAAAAAACATGAGCTAAAGGCTAAAACAGGGGCTAAAGTCTAAAAAAATGGAGCCAAAGGCTAAGACACAGGCTAAAGGCTAATAAAAAATTAGTATAAGGTCTAAACAGGAGCTTAAGGCTAAAAAAGAAATACGTGGAGGCTAAAACATGGGCTTAAGGCTAAAACAGGAGCTAAAATGCTAGAAAAAGAAAAAGCTAGAGGCTTAAACATGGGCTAAATGCTAAAAAACATGAGCTAAAGGCTAAAACATGGGCTAAAGTCTGAAAAAAAGGAGCCAAAGGCTAAGACACAGGCTAAAGGCTAATAAAAAATGAGCATAAGGCCTAAACAGGAGCTTAAGGCTAAAAAAGAAAAACCTAGAGGCTAAAACATGGGCTAAAGGCTAAAACATGGGCTAAAGGCTAAAAAACATGAGCTAAAATGCTAGAGCAAAAGGCTAAAACAGGAGGTACAGGCTAAAAACATGAGCTCAAGGCTAAAAAAGAAAAAGCTTGAGGCTAAAACATGGGCTTTAGGCTAGAAAACATGAGTTAAAGGCTAAAACAGGAGCTTAAGGCTAAAAAAAGGAAAAGCTAGAGGCTTAAACATGGGCTTAAGGCTAGCAAACATGAGCTAAAGGCTAAAAAACATGCACTAAAATCTAAAACAGGAACTAAAGGCTAGAAAACATGAGCTAAAGGCTAAAACATGCACTAAAATCTAAAACATGGGCTAAAGGCTAAAAAACATGAGCTAAAATGCTAGAAAAAGGAAAAGCTAAAGGCCAAAACATGGGCTAAAGGCTAAAAAACATGAGCTTAAGGCTAAAACATGAGCTCAGGGCTAAAAATCATGAGCTAAATTGCTAGAAAAAGAAAAAGCTAAGGGCTTAAACATGGGCCAAAGGCTATAAAACATGAGCTAAAGGCTAGAAAACATGAGCTAAAGGCTAAAACATGGGCTAAAGGCTAAAACATGGGCTAAAGGCTAAAAATCATGAGCTACAATGCTAGAAAAAGAAAAAGCTAGAGGCTAAAACACAGGCTAAAGACTAACTAACATGAGCAAAAGGCTAAAACAGAAAAAGCTACAGGCTAAAAACATGAGCTCAAGGCTAAAAAAGAAAAAGCTTGAGGCTAAAACATGGGCCAAAGGCTAAAAAGCACAAGCTAAAGGCTAAAGCAGGACAAAAAGTCAAATTAATGTGATAAAAAGTCAAACGTTTCCTGAAAAAAAATGAAATTTTGACTATTTCAAAACCTGATGTGCAACAAAGTCAGTTTTTCAGTTTTATGTTTTACATGCAGAAATGGTTTTCCATACATCTTTTGTGTTTACATTTTAGAAAATGTCGTCTTCACACAGTTAAGGAGTGTTTTAAATAAATGTTTAGGTTATGAAGCGACACTGAGGCTGGTTGGGTTTTTTACGGTCACTCTAATGTGTTTTTTTTTTCTTCTGTTGCAGGAAGTGCATCCGAAAAACTCAAGTCGAGGCAACACAGGGGGCAGAAATTACCGAATGTAGGGAGCGAAGGAATGGACAAATTCCCAGTGACGTGGGAAGAGAGAAGGGAGTGGCCTTACCTGGTACCCCTGTGGAATGGTTCACTGTAAAAGAAATCAAAGAGGAGGCTGAGAAGGGTCCGAAACGCTCTTCAGAATGATTGAGAGCTGAGAGCGCTGATGGGGACCTTTAATTCTATTAATACACTGCACCATTCCATACTGGGAGGAAATCTTTGTTAATGCAATGTAACAGACTAGTTTAGCTGCTGAGACACGAACAAGAGCTTGTAAAACCTCCACGTGCGAGCTGCAGCATCCTCTGGCTCCAGGAAAAAAAGTGGATGTGGGCTTCAGCCAATCAGAGAGCCAATCAGAGAGCCAATCAGAGAGCCAATCAGAGAACGGCAGGCTTTGTTTGAGAGCGAGAGAAATCTGTCCGCAAAAAACTGTTGGAGTGGTTTCTTTAGGTCAGAGCGGTCACATATAACAACTACTACCCAAGATATTTTATTTCTATGCACCGAGCGTTTTCCGAAGAGTTAAGGGACAAAGAGCAGGAGGTTCAGTATCAGTTATCCACCCTGAGCCTCAGTCTAATCTGTACTTTTCATTGACTTAAAGAGTCTTTTTCTATCCAAGTGGAAACCTTGAAGGTTCGAGTCCAATCCAAATCCCGTCTAAGCTTCAGGAAGTGTGAGAGTCTTACGACTGCGATCCAAAATCTTCTCAAACAACAGATCAGGCACCATTAGGGGGATTTTTTTTTTTTTTTAGGAACACTGGGTACCACCAAAAAAACACGAGCGTGCTTTCCCCTGTTTTCGAAAGCAGAAAATAACCAGAAGCTAAATTGAATCAAAGTTTCTCTGGCTTGTTGGAGTGTGGTGCTTGTGTGGTTTGTCAGAAATGGGTCAGTCAGTGGAATCAAAGTGCATTTGGCAAAAGTGAGTGGAATAAGTCAAATAAGCGACAATCAGGCGAAATGTTTGTCGTCTGCATCCGTTTCACATGTCAACACCGCGGCCAAATCTGATCCGTTTTGTAAACAGCTCAGTGGCTGCTGATCAACGGGGAGGGCGGCGTTCAAGGTCAGTCAGAAACGCAATTCAGTTAAAAGTGTTCAGTAAAATATCGAAGCTTATCGACTGAATGAGAACATCAAACCCAGCAGAGATGACATGATTCGGTGAATATAAACGAACACAAACACAAATGAGAGTTGTGTAACTGTGAGCAAAGGTCACACAAACACAAACACACACACACACACATAAAAGCCAGTTCTGAGAAATCGGAGAGCGACTGTCGCGACGGTTTGTTCTCTCTTCTCTGCTCAGTTACAGTCGCTCCGTCTCACAGAACAAACACCCAAACATCTCTGGCTCTGCCTCCTCCGCCTGTGTATAATCAAACAGTACTCCCATTTATGTTAACCTATGCATTACTATCATTCATTGTACATGATGGTTTCATATAACAGAACTGTATTAAGAATCCTATCCACTGTATAATGGTGCTATTTTGTAGTTTGTTACTTGCAGAGATGGCTGAGACAGACAGATGGCAGGGCTTACGTCAGAGGAGGTTTTCCCTTTTGCACAGCCTTGTGGCCACCAATTTAATAGTGTTTTTATTTGTTTCAATAAGGTAGTCGTGTACGCGAGTAAATGTATCTGTGTGAAATCTGTGAATGCATGGAGATTAAAAACAAAACAAAAAAAAGAAAGAAGAAAATACAATGTTGTGGTCCCAAGAAGGCAAAATGCTATTTTTTCTACTGTTTTTGAATTATTTTCTCAAAAATGATCCCTTATGCCAAATAACTTGACAAAAGTACTGTGAACTGTGATTCTTCCAATTGTACTGAGAGTGTTCAAAGTCATGGTTGTGCTTTTGTCTGTCCTGAGATGTGTGTGTAGATGCACTTCACGCGAAAAAAGAAAAAAAAAAGAAAAAGCCAATGTGTTTGATTATATAAGCTCTTAAAGCTGGACTCAGTAACTTCTGTTCAATGGCGCCCTCTGTGGCCACGAATGAGAACTACAGGATAAAAAACTTAACATATATGCAACCAGTTCTGCTTTTATTCTTCATTTAAGATGCTTTTAAAACACATTTAGTTTAAATTAAACAACCTAACATAAAAGACAGAAGAGGCCAAATTAATCAGGAAATACTCGCGATTTATCGGAAAAATACAAATTTTTGTCTCACTTTCAAGAATGCGACACTTGAAATTCAACACATAACATGAAAAGAAAATCTAATCAAACAGTTTTTTCGCACCAGGCCGCAAACTTCAAACAAGCCCCTAGTGGACACACATGGAATTGCATTTTTATTTTTTATTTTTTTTAAGTATTCCACTCTTACATTGGCTCCACATTGCAGCGCTACATGTTGCATCTCATGTTAGTCATAGTTTCATATCTATTATAGCGCAGTTAGCTGTTTCCCGAGTTTTCATGCTAGGCTACGCTAGCGCTAATGTGGCTAAATCTTGAAATCTGACATAAAAGTTTAAAAATTATGCAATTATTTTCATGTAACTTTAAGCTTTAAAAAAATATTCACTGATTTTTTTAGACAAACCAATCGCACTTTACTTAGCTACCATTAGCTTACAGAAGCTAACAGTGAAGCCACAACAAAATTACTTAATTGAGTACTTAATGTGATTGGTTAACCAGTTAGCAGCGGCTTGTCGCTAGTTACTACAGCCGTAACCTGAGCTGTAGCTTCAGTTAAACTTCGTTGAAGAATCGTAAACTCCAATTAAAACAGAATCCAGTGCTTATGCTACTTGGCTACATTTAGCTAAAATAAGAGGCCGTAAACTTGCTTCAAACGCCGTTTCCCGAGTCGCCATGCTAGGCTATGCTAGTGCTAATGTGGCTAATCTTGACATGTGATGTAAAATTTTGAGAATTTTGCCAATAATAAGACTTCATTTTTGGACAAAGTAAAAGTGCTTTACTTAGCTACTGGTAGCTTATGGAAGCTAACAGTCAAATTATGACAAAACAGGCTGTTAAATAAACTCCTGTAGCGCTATAAAATCAGTAAAGTTGCTTTTTTTTGGTTTTATTTTCTACTTTCAGCACATAAAAGGGCGACCGTGTCCGTTTATTCAAAAGTTACTGAGTCTGGCTTTAAGAGCATCCAGGACTTTAACTTATTCAACCAAAACATTTGTTAGCAGCTCTCTGAATTAAAGTGTATTTTCGCTGGTTGATTTAAAGTGTGCTGTTTTCTATGATTAGGGATTTGAAACGAGAATTTGAATAAATGCACTTTTTTGTCTTGTTTGGTAAAAAAAAAAAGCAGCCGACCTGGCGGCTGAAATAAAAACGAAGCTCTTTGGAGAACGAGTCGAGTCCTTCCAGATCTTCAAAGTACAAACCAAAGACTTTTTAATCAGTGTCACGATGCCATGAGTTAATCTAGAATATTTCTAAACGCCATCCTCGTCTGAATTGCACTGCAGCTACAGTTCACCCTTCACACACTTCGCTCGGCAAAGCGAGCGGCCAAGCAGGCGGTGAAACCCCGGATCGTCGTCCGATCGTACGACGATGAATGAAGCAGACGCATTTCTGTGTCACACGTGTGAAAATCATCAGTAAAGCTTAAAAAAAGTGGGAGTTTAAACGACGTTCACGGCTCGAATCCCTGAAACTCACTGTCCAATAAACTGTTTGATTACAGCGCTGTTATTTATGGTGCTCGATTGCCTTCTGTAGAAAAAAATAATAATAATGACAAATTGTTCACCATTCCTGCTGAATAAACCACTTGTCAACATCACGGTCGTCTGCAGAGTTTTTCATTCACATCTGGGACTATTTTCATATCACACATTTCTGAGGAACCCAAAGACACTTTTTTCTAAATTTAATATAATTATTTTACATTTATTACACTGTGTTGTAAATACAAATTAGCCAGCACTAGTGCATGAAGTGACAATTTTATTTTTCCTGATCAGGAAATAGATTTCATTCTAAGTGAAGTTTCAAATTCCAAAAAACTTCATTTATCCCCAAGGGACAATTAAAGGCACATACGACAGTAAATAATATAAACAACAGTACACAAAGATAAGAAACAAACAGCACAAAGTCCAGCATTGCACTGTATGTTGATGCTTAAAATGTTAAAACACTGAATCTAGGAATAAGAATAGAAAACAAACTGCTTGAATGCTAAAATACTAGAAATAATAAAACACTTAATAAGACGATACTATAATGCTAAAAATAGTAAAATACAGATCATAACGAAATACTAAGGCATAGAATACAGTTGTTTAGTGTGTTGTGTTTCAATTTGAAAAAGAATGATAATTATTTTTATTAATTACAAAACATTTTAGGGGACCCCGTTTGGATTCCAGGCGACCCCAAATGGGGTCACGACCCGGGGGTTGAGAACCACTTACATAACATCTCCAGTTTTCAAAAGTTTGCATTTTAGGTCAGAAAAATGCCATTTCTGTGTAAATGGGAGGCTGAAACACAATAAAACTTTTGCAAAACTTTTTCACCCCAAAACCATACTCATGTATACGGCCCCAAAAGGCTAAAACATGAGCTCAGTTTTAATCATAGAAACACAATAACTCTTTCTGAACAATACTTAAAGGTCAAAAATGTGAAAATACTGACAGGTAAATGTTTTCCAAACAGAAAGTGCAGGTTCATGGCTGACTTCAGCACAAGTACGGCAAGCCCAAGGTTCCAAACGACTCAAAACATTGCTCGTTTGAACAATACAGCAACGCCACCTGATGTGAGATTTTTTTTTTTTTTTATTGAAGTCTAAACCAAATTCTTACCAAGTTCACATTTATTCACTTAACCCTATAAAGCTAAACATATCATATTTGATACATAAGTTCAAAGACCTCTACCTCATCAAAATGATAATGATCAAGAGGTTGCAGCATGAATAACATTTAAATAGTTATGCATAATATTAAATAGAATGCATATTTACTAAAAAAAACTTTGATAAAATAGTTCTCAAAACTGCCCAATGTGTCTAATGTGCTACAAGAAATATATCATGAATGAAATGATTAAGCAATATTTGTTGTGGACTTTGTTAAAAGGGTTAATAAACATCTCAGTTCCAAAAAAAAGTTGAATTTTCTGATTTTTTTTTTTTGATAGGTCGGGCTTTAGAGCGTTAACAGTTAATAAAATGAAGCAGAATCGATAAGAGCATTGGTATCATCATCTGATCTGATCGATAACCATCCCTACGATGAAAGAATGCTTAAATCTTTGGTGTTATTTTAGCGAACACAAGCTTTGTGGGCATGAAATTGAGCTGAAGGTCAAAGGAGGGGGGGGCTGCCAAAGCAGAGCAGGGTGTGGTTCTCCCTGAAGACCAGAGCTGCATGTTCAGCTCTTTGCAGGAGGAGGATGATGTTCACAGTGACAGATCACTCACTCACTCACTCACTCACTCACTCAGCAGTTTTTCAGCTCATGCCCGTGGGTAAATTGGCTCAGACGTCGGAGATGAAAGTTTGGAGCAGCAGCAGAGAGGTCGGCGAGGTCCAGGTCATCCCGTCCATCCTGGATGTTATTTCATCCTCCTGTATGACTAATACAGAATCAATTATCTCACCCTAATGGGCCAATTGCAGGCTGCAAGCTTGCAAGATTTAGAGTTCAAATAAATCAGAGAGAAATTGTGTGCAGAGAAACCTGGGCAGAGACCAAGCCAGAACAAAAACGCCAAGTAAAGAAGCTGAATCCTGACGCACACCATCATCATCATGCTCCAGTAATTAAGGTCTTCAAAGAGCTCGGTTTACCTCCCGTTTCTGCTCACACGCCGGCTAAAGACGTGCAACACAAACAGGTTTGAGTAACCTCAGGAACCAGGATGGTTCTGGGAAGAACACACGTCGTTCCCATCGATCTGCGTGCACTCGGGATCCAGTGCATCTGAGGACACAGAATCTGGAGCGAGCGCTGAAACACAATCTCTCCACACTCTTCAACTCCTCATCTTAAGCACACAATTGTCTTTTCAATGACCTTGTGGTCTGTTTTACTACACTCACCAATTTTACTACTTATTCTTCTGGTTGTTTTACAGGAAAAGTGGTCGTAAGGCTTCATCAGTCTTTAAACATTCAGGTTGGTTTCCAGGAGAACACACACACACACACACACACACACACACAC
>RPOG01007133.1:0-19771 GCA_008086565.1 Thalassoma bifasciatum
CTGGCTCATTTGGGACAGGCCTCCACCACCGGAGCAGATTTTCTCATCAACTGCAAGTTCACTCCGGTGCACACTGTCCTTCACTCACCTACAGGGCGAAAACAATGATCTCAAACTGTGTGTGGTCTCAACGGTGAGCGCTTTAACACCAGCACAGAAACGAGGCGGGTCAAAGAATCACACAAGTGTCTCAGAAAGAAGATCATTACCACTAATAGATGACTTTCTCTACTAAAAAAAAAAAAAAAAGGTTGTAATACTCAAATGCTTAGCTTATTAAAAGTAGATTAATTGGTGAACTCTGCTCTTTCATTGAGTGTGTTGGTCAGTGTGTGACTAGGAAGTACAGAAGCTCTATTAGGTCTAACAGATGGGAAGATAACAAAACAAGACTGTCTCAAATCAATCCCTATTAACCTTACAGTAATTACTGTTTGCCTTTTTTATCAGGATAATGCAAATGTGAATATTCAGTTCAAGAAAAAACAATTTTTCCTTAAGTTTGAAGATGTTGGAAGTGATGTTGGGAAACGATAATTTCATGTCATCATACAAACATTTTCTCTCACCATTGACCTCAAGTTCAACCAACCCTGACAAACATATTTTCTCATGTACCTGATAAATTACAAGTCTGTTAATTGCACTTGGTGAGATCAAAAGAGGATATAAAACAAGAAGACAACAAAACAAATCATCCCTCTGGTTATCTTTAAAACTTCAGCACAAATATCATTAAATTCAACCTAACATACAGTGTATCACAAAAGTGAGTACACCCTTCACATTCCTGCAGATATTAAAGTATATCTTTTCATGGGACAACACTGACAAAATGACACTTTGACACAATGAAAAGTAGTCTGTGTGCAGCTTATATAACAGTGTAGATTTATTTTTCTCGCAAAATAACTCTAAATAAAGCCATTTATAGCTAAACCCCTGGCGAAAAAAAGTGAGTACACCCCAAGAGAACTCTCTGAGGATCTTAAAAGACGTATTGTTGTGCTACATGAAGATGGCCAAGGCTACAAGAAGATTATCAACACCCTGACACTGAGCTGCAGCACAGTGGCTAAGATCATCCAGCCTTTTAAAAGAGCAGGGTCCACTCAGAACAGGCCTCGTGTTGGTCGTTCAAAGAAGCTGAGTGCACGTGCTCAGCGTCACATCCAAATGGTTTCTTTGAAAGATCAGCGCAGGAGTGCTGTCAGCATTGCTGCAGAGATTGAAGAGATGGGGGGTCAAAAATCAAAAATTAAAGTGATCTCACTGGATCCAGGGAAGAGTTACTGTCGGGAAGCAGCTCCTTCATTTTCCTCCACGTGCAGCAGCACAAGGCTGTTGTTTACCTCTGTTGTCATGACGCCTGACAATGGCCCAATTCCAATTCCTTTCTTAGCCCTCTATCTTGACCCTCAAGCTCAACCCTCAATCTTAGTAGCCCTCAAAACCAAGTGTTAAGGGCTATCTTGTGACTTAGAAATGGGACACCCCTTAAATGCAAATGAAATTGTTGTGGACTGTCTGTCAGTTATTCCTTCTGTTAGCGTTATCAAAAAAATATCTGTATAAATTACACAACCACGGACATATTCAGCTGTCACAGCATACCATAGTTTATTGAAAGGTAAACACCAGCTATAACTATCGTTACAAAACTCTGCGGCTACAGGAGATGACATTAGCCCGGTCATCTTATACCATTATCAGCACAAGCATGTTATATAGGCTGTTATCTTGATAAAACAATTACATTACCACTGAGAAAAATGACCATTTTGTAACGTTAACTAACTTTAACGAAAGCAACATGGCTTGTCCGCACCGGACGCTATTGACAAAAGATCGTAAAATAAAAATAAATGTTATGCAACAACGAGGTAAATAATCCATAAAATGGGTCTAAACTAAGATGATACAATGGTTTTCGTAATATTTATATCTCCATTA
This sequence comes from Thalassoma bifasciatum, assembly GCA_008086565.1. Lineage (NCBI taxonomy): Eukaryota > Metazoa > Chordata > Actinopteri > Labriformes > Labridae > Thalassoma > Thalassoma bifasciatum. The sequence goes on from RPOG01007133.1 coordinate 1,954, forward strand.
ACAAAGAAAATACTATATTTGTAGCTCGCCTTCTCTGCCGCTTTGGACGCCATGTTTATTTACTGAAAATACGCAATGCATTCTGGATGTCCCTTAGTCCCAAGGGTGGTGTCGGAAAATCTCAGCATTGAGGGAGATACAGCCTCAGTCTTACCCGTCAACCTTAACATTCTGAGAATCGGGACAGCACTTACACTTCACGGGAGCGCGCATTTTGAGATTGAGGGTTAAGACAGGAATTGGAATTCACCCAATGAACCGCTGTATTAATGTAATGAAATCTTTTTTTTTTTCCTTTAAAGACCACGGTGGCACAAATGTTAGTACAAAATTATGTTTGTGTCGATGACATGCTCGCACTTCTGCGCAGCACTTTAGAGCAGCTGTGTTATAAGATCCACACCTAACATAAGTCTGGAGCCGGGCTAGTGGAAAAGGTAACCAAACCGAGTAGAGCTGAGTAGAGTTGAGCCGAGTCAAGTAGGGCTGGAATTGTATAGCGGAAAAGCGCCATTGGTGTTGTAAAAGTGTTAAAAAGTAACAATCGCCCCTGTTAAATGAAGGAGATATGCTGGTGTTTTAATGAGTAACGACCGTGCTCCAGCTGTTAACAGGTCACCACACGCCGAGGAAAACGAGGGAGCTGCTTCCACTAACTCTTCCCTCCCTTCAATTTTTTTTAATTTTCGGGCCTGGTATACCAGAGATCTTTTGTTTATCAATTATTCTGTTTTGAACGGGTTTTCCTCTTAGGTTCTCTGTGGATTAATGGACTGATTGGTGCGCAAAGACTCTCGTGGCTGGCAGATCGCTCAGATTGCACCATGCCACCTTTCCTTTTCCTGTATTTTGTTTTTTAAAAGCAGTCGACATACAGTTTTGGGCGCACAACCGCCACCTGGTTTGGAATGTGTCTTCTGCATGAATGACTGACTCGCCCCACACACATCCATACTGTGACAGTTTGGGACGAATACATATACTGTTACACCCCTACTAAAAACATAACTTCCTGTACAAAGACCAAGTTAAAGTTTCATACTCATTAGGTCTTACTGATCCTTAAGAGCAAGGAAACATTACAAAATCACAGCAGACTAATGCTCAGGTCTTAAGAGGTTTATACTGGTTACTAATTTGTTGGAATATAGTTTTGGGATCCTTGTTTTATGATACACACACACACATAAACATACAGTGTTGAAACCCTGGAAACACAGGTTAGGTTGAGGTTTAACTGCCTTTCACGATGCTTTCAACCTTTTGTGAGATAAGCTGTCAAGTCATTAGCTCTTCAACCGTCTCTCAGCTCTCAACCTCCATCCTCCCCTCAGCCCGTCTCCACTGTCACTAATAAAGGCCTCATCAAAATCACATTTTCTAAATGTAGATGATAACCTTTTGGAGGCGACAGGAAATGAGATTTCCCGAAATACACCACAGAAGCAGGTCAGTGGCAGCAAGTGGCCAGTTGTTAAGTGTCCAAACTGTCATCCGTCACACAAAGACACATCCCACCCTGCCAAGGTCTAAGTCACCAGTACATCACCATTCAACGCTGCTATAATATCTGTGCTTTCCATATGTGCTGTGCAGGTGCTGTCACTTTTTCCTCCATCTATAGACATTTCCAGGATATTTTTGGTTAGAAGAATGAACAATAATCCTTCAATCCACATATTTATGTAGCTTCCTTCTTTTTTTTATATTGTGTACAAGTTGAAGAAGATGCCAGGAAGAAGCTCAGTCACACTGTGCCCACTTCTCTTTCCTCTCAGCAGCTGCAGCTTTTATTCCCTTCACTTCACTAACTTGCTTTTTTCTTCTACACGTTTGCTGTGGTGCTCACGGATCTTGAGGCTATAATGAGACTTTGCTCTGCTTTCTGAGTGTGAGAGGGCATGATATAATGTTGGGTCACTGCATGTGTTTACCTGTCTGTCTGTGTGCTGTTAGTCGAGCAGTGGAAGTAAGGGTTGGACTTTTTCAGGCGATCACTCATAAAGGTATAGGTTTTCATATTTTCAGATTTAATAATTGGATTCTCAGAAGTACTCATTTGACTTTCATTTGTTTTATTTCTTGAAGGGGACGTGGGCTGAGTAAGTGCATGGTGTGAGGTATGACATCATGCACAACAATAAGCAGGTCACATACTAAGTGCACCAGACTGGTAATACCAGGTCAATTTACACCAGATCTTTTCATGGGAGGCACCGTGCAAGTCTACATCATTGTGTCTGCTGAATATCCAAACACCTCAAAATCCAAATTAAGCATCAACTAAGATTTACCTCAGAAGATCCTTTAACTTAGAGGAAGAGATTCATTTTTTATTTTTATTAAAGCATGTGATCAGATGGTATTTTGGAAGCATTTCTGCCAGTTATGACAATCAAAAAGAATACTTGGCTCTGTTGAGAACTTTTTTTTTGTCCACATTCAGTCAGAATTTTGAAATAAAAGTTGAAATTTTGATATTAAAACAATCGTAATTATGAAAAAAGTCAAAATTTTAAATATACAAAATCAAAAATTAGGAGATAAAAAGTCAAATTTCAACCCAATAAGCCCCCAAAAAGCTAGTTTTTCATTTTCATATTTGTTACTGGCATAAATGGGCTTCTAACTTTTTTTTTGTATCATTTTTATCATTATTATTAAAGAGTGTGATCAGACAGTATTTTGAAACTTTTCTGCCAGTTATGAATATAGAACTAAAAACTTGGCTTTGTTAAGAACTTTCCTTTGTCCATATTTAGTCTGAATTTTGAGATAAAATGTCAAAATTTTGGAATAAAGAGTTGAAATAAAAAAAAAAAACAAGAAGTCAAGATTTCAAGGTATGAAGTCAAAATTATGAGATGAGAGGACAAAAATAATGAGTCAATATAGGCATTAAAAAAATCCCCAAAAAGCTAGTTTTTCATTTTTTTAATTTTGTAACTGGTGGAAATGGGCTTCTGTTTTTCTTTTTATTGAAGGATATGATCAGACAGTATTTTGGAATCATTTCTGTCCGTTAAGAAAAAAAAAAAACTAAAAAACTTGGCTTCGTTGAGAACTTTGTTTGGTCCATATTAAGTCTGATTTTGAGATAAAACGTCAAAGTTTTTGGGAAAAAAAAGGCAAAGTTTTGACAAAAAAAAATCAAAATGACAAAAAATGAAGTCAAAATTTTGAGGAAGAAAGTCAAAATTAGTAGATAAGTGAAAACTATTAACTAAAAAGACAGTTGACAGTTTGGACACTTAACAACAATATTAACGACTAAATCTTGTGATCAGACATTATTTTGGAAGCATTTCTGCCAGTTATGAAAAAAAGCAAAAAAAACCAAAACAAAAAAAACTTGGCTTTATTGCCCACTATATTTTCTCCATATAAGTCTGAATTTTGAGGGGAAAGAAGGCAACATTTTGGAATAAAAAGTCAAACCTTTGACATAAAAAAATAAAAATTATAAAAAACAAAGTCAACATTCTGAGGTAGAAAGTTAAAAATAATTAGATAAGTCAAAATTATGACATAAGAAGTCAAAATTATTGACCTAATATAGGCATTTACAAATCCCACAAAAGCCTGTTTTTTATTTTTAGATTTCCAACTGGTGGACATGGGCTTCTGTTTTTCTTTTGATTAAAGCAAACTTTGGTTACAAAACTAAAAATGAAAACTTGGCTTTGTTGAGAAATTTTTTGGTCCATATTTAGTCAGAATTTTGAAGTAAAGTCAAACCTTTAAGTTTCAGAAAAAAAATCAAAATTACAAAAAATGATGGATAGTATTTTGTAAAAAAAAAAAAAAAAAAGTGTTATTTTTTTATTGCTCTATTATGATAACAGTATTTGTTACCATAATAATAGAAACATATGTAGTTATAATGTAATAATAGAGAACATTGTGCTGATGTTTGTTTTTGTTTTGCAGCGTAGCAGTAATTCACTTCCATGATTTTCTATCAGGCCATAAACATTCTTAAATGTATTTTCCTTTGATTTTCTTCTCCCTACATGTCACCAATTTTATATCAACATATGCATAAGAGTTTTCTGAGCGCTCTCTTCTCTTCCACTTAAGTCATGCCAAGGTAGCGCGTAGTTCAAGTGCTGATATTATGTGCTTTGTGAAGGATGTCTCACACGTTCATTTCAGGATTCTTCAACCGCTGCTGAAGGCCTGCTGCTGTAAACCTGCTGCTGTAAACCTGCAGCTGCATCTTATTAGTATCTTATTATGACGCTGATGTTACTCTAAGAATGGCTTGACTCCAACTGCTATAATTGATAGTATCATGCCATCCCCTTGTCAACATTATAATTATCAGTGCTAATAAGAGAGCTGCTGTCTTTAACTGTTATTAGTGTCAGGATCAGTCCTGTAATAGGACACACACCTGTACGTCTATAGTGGCAGTGTAGTCACAGGTCTGTATAAGTTATTTTCGGTCTCTAACAATTCCTGTCTTTCTTTCTGTATCTCCCTCCAGCTCACTCTCAAACTCAACATCAATGCAGCTGATTGCTTTTGAATATGAGTGTCCCTCTTCTTGATGCTGCCTTGTGCTTCCCAATGGTAGATTGAGGTAAAGTAGAAGTGTCTTCTCTTACCTTTTATCCCAATATTTAATTAGTCTTATCTTGTAATTTTTTATCTTCTTACCTTATACTGTCGTCATCTCTCTTGTCCTATATCTTCTCATTTTATCCTGATGTTGGGTCTTTGTAAATAATACCAAGAAGAATACGCTGGACCTGCCTTTTTATGTGTCTCTTTGTTTGGAGAATCTCAACATTAGTTATGACATGGTGCTTTTGATAAGAAAAATGACTGGCTTATTAATTCTGCTGTGAAATGGACGTTTTAATGTAGGTTTCAATAGTTTTTCTTTGCTTTCTGGGGTTCGCATAAGTAGGCACTGGAGCAGTGATTCATGCATTAGAGGGTTAATACTGTTTGCTTGAGTTCACTTCTGGTTCTGTTTGTTTGAGTTTAGTTCTGGTACTGTTCTGTAAAAAGGTTTGCAGTTCTTTGTTAATTTGTGCAGTAAAAGTTTGATTTAAATACCAAACAAAAGCAAGAAGGGTTTTGTAACAGAATAAATGCGCTAAACTAGGCAATTCTAAGGCTTCTCGGGAAAATACAGTATGTCAGAGGGTTTTCAACACAAAAACCATTAGTTTTTGCAAAGTTAAGGTAAAATATATGGCTACAAAAGATCTTAAATTAAGAGCCGTTGAGGAGTGGAAAGAGTCGGCTCTTCTTTGAGCTCTCTGAAAAGAGCCGGACTTCCCATCACTAGTTGGGACCCAAAAGTGGGTTGGGGGCCTATTTTCAGAGGGTCACAGGCCATTGAGGGGAAAATAATTGATAAGAAAATACCCTGTGCTTTTATTTTGGAGATTCTTTTTTTTTTTTTCTTTTTCTTGAATGTAGATGGATGGATGGATATAAGAAAGAAACGGAAACATGAAATTCTAACAATGTGCAATATGCCTTTTTTTCTGATTCATTGTCTTTCCTTTTTTTTCTGTTCAGTTTTCCTAAACATGCTATGACTGATTAAATTATATAAACAAAACAATAAAGGGGCAGGACTGGATACATTTTATCTACTTCACCCTTTGGAACAAGGTATAATTTTCTATGTTGGTGTGAAACTGTCTTTTGAATTGTTTTCTGAAAAAGCACATTGTATAATTGATTTACTGTGGCTTCTTTTAACCTGTTTGAATAAAAATCTAGATTACATAAAATGAGTTGAATGAGGTCTACTTGCACACTGTAACAGCAGGTGACGGGAATTACTCATAATGCCAATTGATGGATGCCTGTTCACTGTTAAGAAGAATTGTAAATTATATGTACATATACTGTATACATACATACCTTCTTAAAATAATCAATTTAATTTATGTTTAACATGTTGGATTTTTTTCTACGTGTTTCCATTGTACCAGTACTGTACTTGGACGTCATCTCTCACTATTCAAAATCATGGGATGATAAAACAATGAATGCTGTCTTTGGAAAGAGGGAGAGAAAAAAAGGAAGCGTAATCTTTAAAGAGATGATCCATAGCACGTCAGGGCGAAACCCCAAGAGGACAACATCTCTGGGAATGTCTACTGACAAGTCAGATTTACATATACCGTAATTAAGTCTCTAACCAGCCATTTGCCATAATATACATCTTAGTCAGATAAATGAATAATGACACCAGCCCGTGGCTTCAGGCTGAGTGTGAGAAACATTAAAGATTCTGTGTTATCTGCCCTCCTCACATCTCTTTAAAGAAAACCAATGAGAAAGCTTCAAAAAAAAGGAAAGAAAAACAGTGGTTTTTCAGCTATTTCCATGCAACGCCTTCCTCTGCCCCCTCTCCACTCTGAACTTCACACCACTCAGAGATTAGTTCCCCCTGAGTGGTGCTCACTCCAGGAAAATGGCCTCATTAACAGCCAACGAAGCCACACTGAGGGCAATCTGACTCTATCTGTGATTAGGCCACACAAAGCCCTTAGTCTGCCCCAGATATGATGGACACTGGTGGGGAAATTGAAACTGTCCATGGCAGGGCAGCCCTGTGTTATTATAACATAAAGAACAGTTATTAAAGTGTCTGCAGTGTGGGGTAGTCAATCCCAATAAGCTCCACAGCGGTGTCACTGCTCTCGCTCTGCTTTTGCTCATTTCCTTTTTATCCTATCACTCTTCCATACACACACACTCACACCCTTTTCAAAGTCTTTATTTCTCAATGTGGGTGTGTCATAAAAGCAATGTAAGTAAGAGGACCAGAACAGATCTTTCAGCAAATAATAAAGTATCGATGATGGGTATTTCAATTTTCTATGAAAACAATTTTTTAAAAAATGTTAAGATTTGTCCTCAAGTGCTGTTTTTTTATTTCGATAACACTCACACTTATCATTCCTGCCACAACACTGAAACAGCACAGTGTGACAACACCAAGATCTGTCAGATTTTTCTAAAGCAGCCATTCTCAGTCTTGGGGTTGCGACATGATTTCTGAGGGTCGCCAAATCTTTTTAGAAAAATGTAACTAATGTCCAATAACAGAATTTCTGACAGGGAGATTTTGGCAACACTTTATTTGACACCTATGTTTAAACTGCATTACAAATACATTTGTAGTGTCTTATAATGATATTATAGCACTGTATAACTACAGATATAAACATTCATAAATTACCATTATGCTTTATAACAATAACCATAACACACTTTAAAACATTTACTCATGCCTTATAAGGTCAAGTATTATAATATGTTATAACTGCAACTCACTGACAATGCCCACATAGATAATGCATTATACAGTTATTGATCATATTCTTATAAAAAATGTATAACTATCATTATAAACGCTCATAAATTACCATAACTCTTTATTACAATAAGCATAACACATCATGCAGCATTTTATAATGGTGATTGTTAGTCATAATTGTTGGTCCCTTGATAACCAATTTTTGTCGCAAGGTTATTATAATTAGCATAGTTGCCATATATTAAAACTCTTATTTCGTTTTATAATCACTGGTATAATACATTATAATGTGATTATAAATGACTCTATATGGTCATTGGGTGCTTCAAGTAAAGTGATGAAACTGCTCAGGTATAGGCTGATATAGACACATTACAAGCTGGTCATAAGTCACTATGAGTGGTTTTCTTTGAAGGAAAATACACATCCTGTAATCTATGCAAGAACAACAGATAACATAGCAAACCTTATTTTTTATTCGTATTGTGACTCCCTCAAAAAAATTATATGGCAACTATGATAATCATAATACCCTTTGATCCTTGCAACAAAAATTGTTTATCAAGGGACCAACAATCATCTAATAAGACATTATAAAATGCTATATAATGAGTTGTGCTCATTTTTATAAAGAGTTATGGTAATTTATTAGTATTTATAATAATAGTTATACATGTTTATAAGAATATGATAAATAACTGTACAATGCATTATCTAACATTTTATAATACCTGATCTTATAAGTGATGAGTTAATGCTTCATAGTGTGTTATAATGGTTGTTATAAAGCATAACAGTAATTTATGAATGTTTATTATACAGTGCTGTAATATTATTATGAGACATTATAAATGTATTTATAATGCGGTACAAACATAGGCGTCAACTTAAGTGTTACCGAGATGTTTTAGATGTTTTAAGCCTCATTATTTCGAGGCATGAGCAGATTGACACTGGGGAATTTACAAAGACCCTGAAAAACCTTAAAAAAAAATACAAAAATGTTTTGATTTGTCCTTTTACACATTCGGCAACATAAATATTCAAAATGAAATGTGGGCTGTTTTTCTACCCACTGTGATTCCTTGAAGTTTTAATAAGTATGTATTGATTGTTGTTTTCTTTGATGAAATAAAAAAACTGTTTGTGTTGTTTACATGCTAACTGCATGTATTATCAATCTTTTTTATCATGTTACAAAGTTATTGGGATGCTGTTGTATGTTTGTCAACAAATCCAAAAGTGATTTGCGGAAAAAAAAAGAAAAATTTATTGTTGTTATATTAGAAACCTATTGCACAAGTGACCTTCAGTGCTTGATTTGTAAATCAGATATAAATAGTCGGCTGTATTGTTGGGGTGTTTAAGTGACAGGAAGGACACACCTTTAGAATTTTCAAGTCCATACCCACTGGAAGACAATGCGACTTCATTTTGTGACTTTGGACGAACAATATTTCATGACCTTTCTCAATCAGAAAAGGAACTTTTTCCAATCCTCTTTGGTATTGGTAATATCTAAAACTGTTTGCAAAAGTTTGGTCCCTACATTATATTTAAGTTAGAATGATTTCTCCTTTACAATCATGTCATCCCCTATGGGCGATTTTCATTTTTTTTCTCATTATCATAACATCCAGACTTTTCTCACATGCTGGTTCATGTTATCAGTTGGTGGTTTGTTGGAGCCTTTTACATACCACGGCCTCTACCGATTGCTTAATTTGTCAACATGCCAGGCTCTTGCATACAATGCATAATTACAAAATGATTTATGTGTGGAGCACTTCTAGGACTTTTCCTCCTGATGCACGATATCGGTGATGAAACTGTGAAAGGCATCAAGCTGTTGAAGATTTGTTTAAGGTTGTTTCGCCGGGCAGAGCGGTGACAGATTTGCAGTTGATCACAGAGTCTCTTGATCAGAGTGCATCACGATGGTCACACTGGGTGATCATAGATGAGTTATTGACCTCCCACAGAACAAAGGCTTTGGTGGAACTGCGGCAATTTATCACATGCCTCTCGGCGGGCGATAAAAGGCTTCTCATAACATTTTCAGGAGTTAGAGGAAATTCAACTCATGTATGAAGCTCAACGGCAAACACTCAGTCTATCACTGCTCTGAAAAACAAACTTACGAGTGAATGTGAATAAAAGATAGTTGAGTCACATTACCTCACTTGAACTTCACTTGAAATCTCGCCCATTTGGTGCCATTAAACATTTTGTTGGTCGCAGCAGATTGAGTGAGAAAGAAGTTGGCATGTTGGACGTTTGATTGATGTTTCTGCTGAGAGTGCACAGACAAGTGTTCTCCCTCTCCTCTAACTTTTTTGTGGGAAGCATAGAAACAACATTCTGCAGCAAAACAAGGACTCTGGTGAGTATGTTGCCTGCTAGAGGCAAATTGTGACAGATCTTACTTGCAGCTTTGTGGTTTGGGTACCTTCCCCAAACGTCTCTGTTCCTTGCAGACAAGTGCTTGTTTTTGTCATCTTGTAATTTCTAAAGCCACACAACAACAGCTTTGTTGAAGAGTAATTTTAAACTAAAGCATTTATCTTCCTCTTGTAACAATTAGTCAACTCGGCTTCTACTACACCTCAACATTCAGTTCTTCTACAAACTTAAATACCTCTTTGATACCTCTATTTTCTGACTTATGGGTAAGAGGATCTTTTATTGGAGGAGAGTGCTGGCAGCGCATTGTATTTGGCATCAAAGGTGTAAAACTTGGTAGATTCAGAGAATAAAAACACCTAAAATCACAACAAAAAATGGGGCTTAAAGGGGCAGTGAGCAGTTTAAAAGTGATCATGAAAAAGTCTCATTTTTATATATATGCCTAATCATAATATAATATGTAATATAATGTGATACATAATATGTGATATACAATGGAAATATCAGTGCCAAAATAGTTTATTCATAAATACTAATCCTTAGCCTCCTGAACGGGTTAGATTGGACTGGATTGATTTACAGAAGCCAAGGTCTCTATGACAACGCCATGCTAGCAGACGAAGTTACACAGTAAGAAAAGAGATCTGTGTTTTTCTCTGCTGAAAACGATTTCTGTATTTTATTTAGGAGTTATATTGGGACAGGAGAGCAGAGAAGCTAAACAGAAGAGTGATGATCACTGCCTCTGATCATGCTATTAGCTATGATCAGAGGCAGTGAGCATGCGCTGCAGCTGGCACTGAGCTACAGAGGAGGAGCCCAGTTTGGATGTCATATGTAAATAAATACACAAAGCTTAACGAAAACCTCTGCATGCTCTGTCTTTGAAGTTGATTTAGTAAAAAAAGAATCATGTTTACAATCACTATTTCACAGCAAACTCTACTGTTGCCAGACGTAATAAAGCAGCTGAAGAGCTTGAAGAAAATTCAACACTTTTTTTACTAGAACAGTGTTAAAAAAAACATTTGGGATATGACAAAAGAAAAGAAAAACGTTTTCATTATTTTCTTCGATTCCTTTGAAATCTCCTGGCACATTTCACCAAAGCAAATTAATTCTGCAAAAGATGCCATGTTTTCTTCCCCCCACTTCCATTAATAGTGACACAATTATGCTGGAAAGCTCATCTACGTTCCCAACCCCATTTGATGAGACAGTGGCATCCGCGGCTCGGTTAAGGACCCAACAGACAAATCCCTGGAGATTACATGTGTTACAATCAAGGAGTCAATGCCTGTGTTTATGTATGCTCGCTCTGCAGTCGCTGAGCATATTTGTTTGTCTGTGTTCCCAAATGTGTGCACATGTAAAGGATTTAGTCTGACACGCAGCCGCATCGAAAAGTGTGTGTCTGCATACACACATGAAGACTTCCCGCAAGGTGAACCATGCTCAATTAAGGAGAACAAACAAAATGTGTGTATTCCTCACTGTTGGAGAAGCGACGGGTCCTGATCAATAGCTGCCTCTCTGGGCAGAGCTATTAGCAAACAGCGCCATGCCTAATAACTGAGGGCTGACCTTTTAGTTTAATGCTTTCTCTGCTCGGCTCAGGGCCCCTGCCACAGTGCAATAGCTGTGCGGCAAGGAGAAAAGGTGATTGTTGTTTTAGTAGTTTGTAAATGTAATGCAGATTGATCACTGTCTTGCAGCTGTTATTGCTGTTCGTCAAGGCTGCGGGGAATAAAAGGGACAGGGCTGAAGTTTCGTACAGAAGTGATTCATGGACCTGCCTGTCTTTATTTATATTCAGTCATGGTATGTGTCTATAGAGTGCCTGGCATTTTACACTTGAGGTAATTTTCATCTTTTATGCATAACTGTGTCCCATACATCACTCTAACTTTTCCATAGACGGGAAGGATGTTGGGGTATTTTTGCATGAATATACCTCTTCCTGCAGCAGCTCTGGAAAGCTATATCCAGAGAACAAAAAGTTCATACAGACAAGTTTAGACCAAAGTTCAAGCTGTTCAACCTCCACCTTATTCTGGCCTATAAAGCATACTGTGTTTTTAGGTAGTGATGGGAAGTTCAGCTCTTTTCAGAGAGCCAGCTCTTTTGGCTCGGCTCCCAAAAAAGAGCCGACTCTTTTGACTCCCGAACGGCTCTAAATTTAGGATCTTTTGTAGCCATATATTTTACCTGAACATTGCAAAAACTTATGGTTTTTGTGTCGAAAACTCTTCATATGTACAGTGTTTTTATGAGAAGCCTTATAATTGCCTGATTTATTCTTACTTTTTTCAGTATTTTAATCAAACTTTTACTGCACAAATTAACAAAAAACTGCTCATATAGCCACAGAAAAGAACCAGAACTAAACTCACGCAAACAGAATGTTCTCAGTGTAGCTTAGCATTGAGAAAGATCAGATGCCTCAGCTTGGTTGGGCTGATCCCTTTCTCCTCTCAGTGAGTATTTTCCTTGTCTTTAAGAAGAAAGAGCAGATGTAGCTACAATACACAGCCTCCCCTCCATCACCTTTATCAGACATGGGAAAAACTAAGGCCTTCACCTGCCACCAGCTCAGTGTGAGCACTGTGCGAACTGAGCAGCGAAAAGAAAAACTTGAGGGCCGGCTCTCTCCCAAGGAGAGCCGGCTCTTCCATGGCACATCACTATTTTAAAGCTTATAACCAAGAAAAACACAAGGTCAAAATAAAGCGGTAAAACCTCATTTGAAAGATTAAAATCATTTTTTTGAAAAGTGGCTAAGGTCCACATCAGGCTAAATGCAGCTGAAACACTTTTACTCTCTTCTTATTTTGAACCAATTTTGAAAATCAATAACTTGAAGATGCTTTATGCCAGACATAAGACATCCACCACATCACTACTGCACCTTTTCATCTACATCTGGGTAAAATTTGAGCTTTCTCTGTAAAACAATGTAGCTCGTCCGAAGACTCTGTGTGAACAAAACCAGCTTTATCAGTGTTCAGTGTCCTCTTTTTAGTCATCTTTGCTCTCTTTGTGGAAAGGTTCACCAAAAAAAAAAATCATGGAGTTATAGTTCCCAGTCATGGATTGTACCTCCATACCATCCACCACATCACTTCTACATCTTGTCATCTACAGCTGGGTTAAATTTGACCTACCTTTACTTCTACGTAAAATCTTATCAGAGTTAGAAAGTTTTTAGTCTCAGGTGAACAAACACTAGCAGATGTGTTATCATTTACCACAGTCTAGTCTGATGAATTCATGTTAACAAAACCAGCTGTATCAGTGCTCAGTGTCTTCTATGTAGTCAACTTTGTTCTCTCTGTGAAAAGGTACGCTAAAAATCGTGAAATAGTTCACGGTCACCGATTGTACCTCTCCTGTTGCGCATAAGGATATGAACGAAGATGCACAGGAATAAATAGGTCTCGCCAATGATCTAAATGGATACAGTAGCTAGTGTAGGGGTGACTGACAAGCCTATTATCAAACAAAGCCAAACCCTCGAATAGAGCTATCACACAAGACCATAGTGTACTATTGGCCAGTAAATTAGGGATTGCTTGTCGCCAATCACAAGCTGCCCTGGAATGAAAACTCAACAGAAAACGATGTGGTCACTTTTGCGTAGCTAGAACCCCAAGGAAAATAAACACACCCAGCCATGCTCGATTCACACTTAGGAAAATGTTGTGAGACTGAAGCTGCTGTTTTGTATGAGAACGCACACGACAGACAGACAAACAACAAACTTTACAGGAGAAATTTCACCACTTTGAATAATTTAATGAAACAACACTTTTGATACATTTGAACTCTGGATTTCTCTAGTGGAAAGGAGAGTGAATATTCAGGGTAATGTGACATAATGACCCCTAAACAAGTAGGACATCCCAGCTGTAGCATGCTGATTTTTGACAAAAGCGTTACTTTTTATACCTTGATGACGTCATATGAATGATTAATGGATCACCGACGACCCAGTGGGTTATTTAAGGTTAAATCAAAAGCTGTACTCCTCTTTTGAAACAGAAAAAAAGAACATCAGAGTCCTAAAAAAATCCAAAATCTCTCAATTTTGATCCTTGTATCGTCTTTTATCCTGTAACCCCCCCACCCTCCTGCTGCTTTTTGAGAGAGTGTCCTACTTTGCATAAGGCAGCAGATGGACATCTCCATTAGGAGCCCCTATCTGAGCTACTTCATCTAACTGTCCATCAAACTGCTGTTTTCTCTCTGATCTCCACTTTTTCACAGGCATGACAGAGGACGGTAAAGGCCCCGGACCTCCCGCGGAGAAAACTTCTGCTGGGAGTCAAGCTGATACTCAATAATGATATCACTTCCATGGGTTCTTTCTTGTCGGGGTGACGGGTTGACAACGATCCAGGAAAACTTGCATTTACCTCGGTGATAAATTGGCACATGTTTGGGCAAACGACAGCTGGCCAACATCCTCAGATGTTCGCAGTTTTGTCTCACTCTTTCTCTCTCTTTTTCTGCGTGTGTGTGTGGGTTGAGATGAAGGGTGTGTGTGTGTGTGAGGCGGGGGGGTATGGCTTGCAATGAGCACTGTCTAGAATCTCTGGCTGCCAGCAGCTGCTCAGCTACAAAGCTGAGAGCTTGTCGATAAACATCCATTTCCGGATTAGTCTCCTCTCCCACATGCAACATCCAATTCCACACTATTTCCCAAGTGGAAAACATGTTTAGCTATGAAAATACTACTTCAAGCAGCTGTAAGTAACTGTACCTGCTGCTGGAAATTAGGTTGCAAATGAAGAATTTGAGTTTGCATTGGGACAGGATGTTCGATGTTTAGTATTGAATGCTGCTCAGCTTATGTTACTTGTTACCAATTACATTATGGATTTAGTAAATAAGTCTTTCTCAGGGCGTAGCGCATTCAATTCTGCTCGGGTAAATTAATCCTTTTTTTCACAGTGAGGATAATACTGTCGCATGCAGCTGTACAACAAGTTCTCAGGTAGATTTTCAGCCGCTCTGTTCAAACAAAGTTGAAGCAACACCTGCCGATACCACACTCCTTCAGTTTGCAGTTTGTTATGTAATTTAACCGTGAAATGGCACGTGTTGTCTCCGCACTTAATTTCATGTATATTTTATCCGCACTTATCCTTCTCATCAGCTTTAAAGCACAGCTCATCAGCATGCACTTGAAGCAGGAGCGCGGCAGTGTGAGGCTCCAACGGGATTAGATCTGACGGTACCCCTGAGACAATGGCAGGTAAACAGGCACTTCACAATAGTTTACACAGTCAGTTACAGCCCTTTGCCATAGTCAGATGGAGTCTGCTTATTTAACATCAGAGCCAGAGGGATCCCTTTCTAGAAGATATATATCCATACTACACTGAACTCATTCTAAATATGCTGCTCACATCCCAGCAGGGACGTTTATTACTATGAATAAACTAAATATGATTTATATGACCTGTTATCATGGACAACTGTGTGTGTTTCTATAGGTGGTAGAGTCAGTTGTCTTTGAATCAGAATGTTGGCAGTATGTTCACAGTGATATGCCAAAGTGCCCTTGGGCAAGATACTGAACCCATAATTGCAGTGTTGGTCGATACACCACAAAAAAATGTCAATCAAAGCAAGTGATTGTCTTATTTTTAGTATAAAATATAAATCTTTTTTAGACTTCATATGAACCACATTTGGCTTTCCAGTCTGGAAAAATGTCTTATTTCAAGCTTAAGTTTCGAGTTTAGCGACAAAATGAGGTCTGAATTGCTTATGACAAAGAAAACAAACCTGCCAAACGGGTAGGAAAATTTTTTTTTTGATTAAGACATTACTTTTATTTCAAAGGAATTTGATGAGCATATTTCCTTTCCTAAAACGTTGCCTGTACAGAGTAACGGTGTATGAATGTAGATAGAAAAGAAAAATGCTAGCAGAGGATGTCAGTCTACACCGTGGAGCGTAGACAGTCAGTCAACTCCTGAAGCATAGATAGCCAGTCAACACCACTGAGTGAAGACAGCCAGTCAACGCTATGGGGCGTAGACAGCCAGTCAACGCCATGGAGCATAGACAGCAAGTCAACACCATGGAGTGTGGACAGCCAGTCATCGCCATGGAGCGTAGACAGCCAGTCAACGTCATGGAGTATAGACAGCCAGTCTAAGCCATGGAGTATAGACAGCCAGTCTAAGCCATGGGTGTAGTCAGCCAGTCCATGCAATGGAATGAAGACAGCCATTCCAACCTACAGAGTGTAGACAGCCAGTCAACACCACGGAGCCTAGACAGCCAGTCCAAGCCATGGAGTGTAGTCAGCCGGTCCATGCAATGGAATGAAGACAGCTAGTCCACCCTAAGGAGCGTAGACAGCCAGTAAACACCATAGAGCCAAGAGAGGCAGTCCATGCCACGGAGCAAAGACAGCCAGTCTACCCTACAGTGCGTGGACAGCCAGTCCACCCTACAGAGTGTAGACAGCCAGTCCATGCCAGGGAGCGTAGACAGCCAGTCCATGCCAAGGCGCATAGACAGCCAGTCAATGCTACAAAGCGGAGACAGCCAGTCACAGCTATTGAGCGTAGACAGTGAGTCAACAGCACAGAGCCTAGACAGCTAGTCAACGCCACAGAGCAAAGACATCCAGTCAACGCTTCCGAGCAAATATAGCCAGTCAACGCCATTGAGCGAAGACAGCCAGTCCACCCTTACAGAGTGTAGACCGCAAGTTAACCCCATGGAGTGAAGCCAGCTTGTGACACTTATGTGATTCAACCATGTACAGCAGGGTCTCATGTCCACTGTGTGCCCTCCTTGCTTATGGTGACAAGGTTTGGTAAGGAATTAAATTCAATTACATCTACTCATTTTTTTCAATAAAGGAGTAGATGTAGATGTAATAATAAATGAAGTGAAACTTTTGCATGTGCATCAAGTTGAACTACTAAATGGCTTAATGCTCGATGAAAGCCATTTAATTGCATGGAAATACTCTCCATGATTTTTTTAAGTTCATTTAAAAAGTTATTTTTGACCTGAAGTACAACCTTTCACCCAGAAGACAGAAATTTAGTTTACTTTGATCTTGCTACTCAGGGAACTGAATAGATGAATGTATGATGTGTTAATTGATGTCTGTCTCACTTAAGTTTAGTTTTCTTGCTTAATATTTGGATGTGGTGAGGGATCTGTTTCTCACATAGTTTATTATGCACCACACCATCCACCAATCAGCAGTGGTTATTTTCAATCAGAACATGAAAACATCCCTGCAGGCTGTTGCATCTGTTATCGTCTGATGCAGCATCAACATGCCACAGAGAAAATCAAAGTTTGTTGTGTGTGTAACCACAGTTAGAGAGAGGTATAAGTGAAATTAATTAACACCAGAGAGACCAAATGGGGTGGCATGGTGGTAGAGTGGTGGATACCTCACAGCATGAAAGTTCATGTTGTTACTGATAAGTTCATAACAGTTGTGTGTTGTCTTTGTAGCTGTCCGGGTTGACAGAATAATTCAGAATCAAATAAGGGACAAAATACTTGGATAGGATTTGAAAATGGGGAGTAGGAATACGAGATGAGTTATTATCTCTTTACTGAAATAAGTTTAATCTTGACTGTATTACTATGCAAGTTTACATCGATAAACCAAAGTGAACCCCTTCGTTTCGTTTCATTTTGGTTTCAATTTTTTTTTCTGAATATGCAAATTGTATAGGGCTTCCTAATAACTACAAACCATTTTCACAATATGATGTGTAAACAATTTAAGGAAGCCAAATGATATTTCAACACCAGATAAAGCACAAGAATGAAATAAATGACTTATTCGAAAAAGGAGTGAGTGGAAGCATAGCTTATTAACTCCCACGCCTTTCAATAAATACAAATATATTATATACATACATATACCCATACATACACCTATATAGTCACATACACATATACACTTACACATGTATACTCATATAAACATATATACAAATATATATGCAAACCCATGTGCATACATTTGCATACACATATGTACTCATATGTGTATAAATATACACATTAAACACATTATCAATTGTAAAGTGATATTAATGATGAGTGATAATTATCCACTGAACC